>JAEAOA010000864.1:10903-283403 GCA_016746295.1 Potamilus streckersoni | reverse complement strand
TACATACATACATACATACATACATACGTACGTAAGTACGTACGTACGTACATACATACATAAAAACATACATACATACATACATACATACATACATACATACATACATACATACATACATACATACATACATACATACATACATACATACATACATACATACATACATACATACATACATACATACATACATACATACATACATACATACATACATACATACATACATACATACATACATACATACATACATACATACATACATACATGTACGCACACACGCATACATGCATACATGCATGCATACATACATACATACATACATACATACATACATACATACATACATACATACATACATACATACATACATACATACATACATACATACATACATACATACATACATACATACATACCTACATACCTACCTACCTACCTACCTACCTACCTACATACATACATACATACATACATACATACATACATACATACATACATACATACATACATACATACATACATACATACACACACATACATACATACAATACACGCATGCATGCATGCATGCATGCACGCACGCACATACATACATACATACATACATACATACATACATACATACATACATACATACATACATACATACATACATACATACATACATACATACATACATACATACATACATACATACATACATACCATTGCAGACTTAATTTCCCGCAGAAAACACTTCAGATAGGAGGCACGCGCTTGGGAGCTAGATCGAAGATATGTCTCATTTCTACTCCATAAAGGGAGAGAGATAGAACACATTTTTTTGCTTCTGTTCTCTTAAATGAGGATGGTATTTCCGTTTTGGGTATATCTGTAATAAATCTTACATGAATGGGACTATACAGAATAGCACCTTTGTACCGCGTTATCCAACGCCTCGACGTCATACAGTGAAGTAATGGCACTGAACTGAGCGACCAAGGAGCAATTGAAGAAAAAAAAAAAGAACCAATATATGTATACCGTAGTAATGGCTTGCAAAGGTGTAGGGTATTGTACCACTACAAAATAAATGTATTAAGTTCTTTGAATATCACAAGTATGGACGTAGCTAACAACAAATATAATGAATACATTACATATATGTATCTTTTACATGGATCTTAGAAACAATAATTTTAGACAGCTACCAGTAATATTCAGATGTGAAAGCATAACGTAATCATTTATCTTGAACGAATCTACATGTATAACCTTGTTCGATATTATTTTAATTTGTTTCTAATCTCTCTTATCACCAAGTGAATGCAAACACTTTTCGAGGTAATAAATTGATACAACATTCTCTGACTGAACGGATGCATAGCTAATTACTGGGGACAATCAAGACTCTCTCTGTCTATCTCTGTCTCTCTGTCTCTCTCTCTCTCTATTGGTTAGAGCGTATGCCTCGGATGCGGGAGGTCGTGGGTTCGATCCCAGGTCGAGTCACACCATAGACTTACAAAAATGGTACTAACAGCTGCCTCGCTTGTCCCTCAGCATTAGGAGGTTAGTGTTAGGTTAGTGGTCGGCCTGGTGTCAGGATAATGTGACTGGGTGGGACATCATATTACATGTCTAAGGCATGATGTCCCAGTGCTAGACATCACTATAAACTGCCATACTTCTAAGATTGTAGCGATTATGACTGAATTTTTTTTTAAAAAGCTACGTTAAAAATCATAATCACATCATCCCTCATTCTATCCCTGCCCACCTCTCTCTCTCTCTCTCTCTCTCTCTCTCTCTCTCTCTGTATATATATATATATATATATATATATATATATATATATATATATATATATATATATATATATATATATATAACAACAAGCAACAACACTAACTTCAGACAGCATATTAATACGCTTATTAGTGACCGCTCCATTGGCCTAATTAGATAGAGCATCCGATTCTTATGCGGAAGGTCGAGGGTTCGACGACATTCCGGGTCATGACAAAGATTTATAAAAATGGTGTTTTCAGTGTGCCTCGCTTGGTGCTTATCATTAGGAATTTAGTGGTATGACTGGTCGGCCTGATGTCAGGATAATGTGACTGGGTGGGACATCATGATGCATGTCTGCGGCATGATGTCTCAGTATTAGACAGCACTATAGACGGTCACACTGCAGACATCATTGCAATATGATTAAATTTTTTAATCAAAAATTCAAATCACAAACACACACATACACAAACACATCATTAGTGCTACATTGCACCATTTCCCTTCAGTATGTATAATCGTGCGTGTGTATGAGTGAAAACTAATTAAAGACGAAAGTAACTAATGCAGACTTCAAAATTGATTTTTCTTTCAAAACCAATATATATATATATATATATATATATATATATATATATATATATATATATATATAGGCAATAATGGTTTACTCAGTTTAATTTTTCATCCAGTTTGTCAGGTAATAGTGAAACTGTTAAGAGTTTCCTGTTTTCCGTTTAAGACTGAATACCCCCATTGTCAGCAATAGTACGTTAATTTGCTCGATTTTGTACATTAAAAAATTGGTATACATTGCTTTCAGACGTATTTCCCCCTTGACGCTATTCTAATCTCGATATGATTAAATATAACATTTATAGTTTGCTCAAACTTTTGATAAATATTTTAATTTCAGGTTAACAACAGCAGATAATTTATTACTAAACACTGAGTATGTTCATTCATTTGGAAATTGTGTCTACCATTACTGCCAGAAGTTCGACCTGCGTTATAATTTGTAGACATATATATATATATATATATATATATATATATATATATATATATATATATATATATATATATATATATATATATATAATTTGTATGTAATTTATAAGTATGTAAATATGTATTGAAGACCTGACAGTAGATTGTATGCATAACATATTTTAATTTCTTCACTAGGAAGGCATGGTTGACTCTTCAGATTTACAGTTTCCGTGGCCTAGTGCTCAAAGCATCTGACTCGGATGCTGGAGGTTGCGGGTTCGAACCCCTGGCCGAGTCATACTAAATGCATATAAAAATTGTATTGCAGTTGTCTCGCGTGGCAATCATCATTATGGGGTTAGGGTTAGGACTGGTCGGCCTGGTGTCATGATAAAAGGACTGGGTGGGACCTGAGGCTGTGTCTGCGAATGATGCCCCAGTGCTACATATCACTATAAACTGTCAATTGCAGACATTGTAGCGATATGATTGATTTTTTTTAAAGCTACGTTAACACACACACACACACACACACACACACACACACACACACACACACACACACACGACGACCTAAAATGCCATTTACTCGGTTTGCTCTCCTTTTTTAGCGACAATCTTTTTTATTTATCTTCACGCCATTTAACCAATGCCCATTAAAAAAGATATCTTTAAATCTTGCCTGGATTGTTTAAAAACAGACAGGGTCGTGTTCTCTGTATAAAGGTACGGTTGTGTCGTCTGCACACAGACTCGGTTGTGTCGTCTGCATACATGTTAGTTGAGGAAATTCACTTATAAAGTAATAAATGCTGTTAGATCATGCAATTTTGTAAAAATTTAAGATATAACTTTAAACGGAACGTATTATACTTGCTATTGCCTTGTCTATTTGTCAAGCAACTTGTCCTTTTCCACACACAAATTTAAGTTTTCTATCATCTGCAGTTATCAAAATTTTGTGAATGGTTTGCACTTGGGGTTCGAAAGTATCCTGTCCATTTCTTAGTTAAAGTACAATTTTAGTATGACTATAAGGAAAAAAAGTTTTCGCACGTTGACATTAGCTGTACATCACCAACCCATACGAAATTTTGTGGATGGCTTGTACTTAGGTCAATTTGTTTACCGACGAAGCCTATCTATTTTGTGAATCAAGTGTCAAGGTCATTGTGACTGCAAGGAGAAACACGGTTATTCAATATGCAGAAGAGCGGGTTTTTTTTTTTTTTTTTTTTTTTTTGCATAGCTAGTTCCTTAACCAAGCTTAATTTGTGCATGGCTTGCATTAGGGAAGTAAAGAAACCTTTAGATTTTGGAGTCTAGAGGTCAGAGGTCACGGTTATGGTAAGCGTGAAAAGAAAATAATTGATTTTGCACAGTACATTTAGTTCAAGACAAAAATACATTGATCATTGGCCAAAAATCTAAAGTGTGTGTATGTGTGTGTGTTTGTGTGTGTGTGTGTGTGTGTTGGATCTTTTTACGTAGATTTAAAAATTGTTCAGCCACATCGCTACGATGTCTGCAGTGCGACAATTTATAGTGATGTCTAGCCATGTGGCTTCATGCCACAGACGTAGCATCATGTTCCACCAAGTCATCTTATCCTGACACCAAGCCGACCTGTCCTAACGCTAACCTTTGAATGCTGCGCGTCTAGCGAGGCAGCTGCTAGTACCGTTTTTATAAGTCATTGTTATGACTCAACCGGAGTTCGAACCCTTACCCTCCCGTATCAAATGCATAAGCTTTAACCACTAGGCCACCGGTATGGTGAATCTGAAGATTTAACCATGCCTTCACAGTGAACTATTAAAACTGTGTTAGGCGTACACTTCACACTGTACTCTTGTTATCAGATAAATACAACCAGCTACACAACATAAAAAACACAAGTCCTCAATACAAACAAAAACAAAAAAGTCTGCTCTAATTTAAATAAAAAGTAAACCAAAAAAACATACAAATATGCGTTTTTGCGCGTTAAAGACAATATCAACGATGTTGAAAGCTTGATAATGCTGTAGTAGATGCTAGTGTAACTACTACTACTACTACTACTACTACTACTACTACTTTAACCGTACCGACCACTATTACTAAGATACGGGCCTATATACCTATAGTTTGCGCTGTAACGGAATCGCTATCTGGCATCTGTTTAGTGGCACAGTTGCTTTGGCTAGTGCTTCAGTTTGTTTGACGGCGCTATATATACCATCAACATAGTTTTTTTTTTTTTGTAGTCTTCGAAAAGGAAAGTAATTGACTCATAATCTACTCTTACTAGAAATATTATTCTCCAGAAAATCTGAAAATAGGAGTAAGACTCATCGGTTTGATGAAATTTCCCAATCGTAAAACCGGTCATTGATGAATTATTGTTCGATCATGTGAAAATATTTACGCTTGAGCAGTTTCTTTTTGTTTTTAGCCTTGAATTTATTTTGAGACATAAATCAAGTAAAATATTTAATCTGATTTAAATAAGCTTCCCATTGTCCTACTTGATATGGATAACTGATTTTAATTACCATGGAAACAGATTTTTATATTTTGTTAATAATTAAATCATTCTCAAATGAGTTTTGAATTCTTGAAGCCAAATTAAATCAAATAATTTATGCGGTTGCTTGTGTGTTGCATATACGTGGAAATAAAAAAAGCCACAGAAAAACAATGTACATCTTGCTTCATTAAAGTAAAGTTACAGACGCCCATTTAGGAAGATCCAAACAAATTTTAAAACCGTAAACAATATTTGGATCCACCTATTCTTAATTTAAATTCGTATATATATATATATATATAATATATATATATATATATATATTATATATATATATATATATATATATAATATATATATATATATATATATATATATATATATATATATATATATATATATATATAGTTTAATACAAGCAATACTATCATACAGGTTAGAGAAATTAAATTCGTACTCTACCGAGTTTCGAACCCAGGTCAGCTATTAAATTTACGGATGTGGATTAAAAATGTTTAGAGGTGAAATCGGGATGGGAGGAGGAGATCCTGAATGAAAAGATAAGAAGAAAACCCCGCTTGTTTTTCGTTGAGACTCATACACCCACTTCTTGTTACATACCTCAGTCACTGCTTATTTTAGCATTCCGACACAACTCCGAGCTCGGTTTACCACTTAATCTAGATGACACAATTTTTAGTTCTGACGAATAATCTTGTTTGGGTTGATTGTACTGACTACCTTTTTGATGTACTTCAGTTTGAAGGTATCGCATGGCCTTGGTTTAACTGATTGATTGACTAGGGTTTAGAGGCACCTCAGTTAAAGAAAGACCATTTAAGTGTGAGTGTGTGATCTAGATTTTTAATGTAGCTTTAACAATTTTCCAGTGATATCGCTACGACGTCTGCAATGTGAATGTTTATAGTGATGTCTAGCACGGAGGCATCACGCGGCAGATATGTGGCATGATGTTCCACCCTGTCCCATTATCCTGACACCAGGCCGACCAGTCCTAACACTAACCTCTTATTGCTTTGTGCCTAGCGAGGCAGCTGTTAGTACCATTTTTATACGTTTTTGTATGACTCTGCCAGAGTTGGAACCCCTGCATCTGAAGCGGACGCTCTAACCACTAGGCCACCGGAGCAGTAAAGAAAGACCATTTAGTGTTAAGGCAATTCTGGTTAATTGCCGTCGCCAGAAATATGGTACTGAAACCGAGACAGGCCGGCACCGGGAAGATTCGAACATGAACTCGACTTGATTATGAGTTTGATATTCAGACATATAAGATACAACGACTACGTAAAATTTTTGAAGTAGTTTATATCGACAAATGTCTGTCTATTTTTGTCGATAAATGTATGTCTGTCTTTCTGCATGCATGTCTGTGTGTATTTATTGATAAGATGGGATGGGATGGGATGCATATCATATATGTAGATATTTTTTGGAGCGGGATGGGAAGGGAGTCTTTAATAATGAAATTATTTGTGAATAACAGCATAACATGGAATTAGTAGCATTTCTGATTTAGCATGCGTGAGTTTGTGGTAGACAGATACAATCGCCGCTATAGGAGCGGAAATTTGCTAGTTCAAGTCTCGACGAAACCACTGATATTATGCCCTCAAAGAAGAATACAGTCTTAGTAACATTTTTTAGGTTCGTTCGTGAACTTTACTATATATAAAGACAATGATATTTTTCTTTCTCTTCTTATCCTTATATCTTTTATCCAGCGAAAATATTAAATTATGATGTACGAGAATTTACCGTAAACATCACTTCGATTGATTTATATTATATGTCGACTTAGTTATACATCCGACATATACATTATCTCGAATCAGTAGCTGAATAGTTAGGATTATTTTAGGAGTGGGGTTTGTGAAAACAAAAGTCAGAAAAAATGAAGACACGACGTATTGAGATAAGCCCATGAAAAAAAGTTGGAATAGATCGTTTGTTTTCTCGTCAGGACACGGTAGCCAATTCACATGAAGTCTATGACTTTGATAAAATTTCCACATCTGTTTTGTACCTTTTGATGGAATAAAGCATCTGCGAGTGTTTTACATTTAAATATAATATAGATCTGCAAAATCCCAGAACCTAAACAAATTAGTTATTTACTATATTCAGACCATCTTCGCTAGCCATGGTTCCAATACGTTACACTATCTAGAGAGGGTAACTTATCGGAAACTTGGCTAGTGAAAATGTATTCAGAAGAAATGCTAGAAAAATAGTAAGTTTACTTATTGTTTTACAAAGATTTCATATTACTAATGTCGATGATTATTTCATTCGATATTTGTTTCATCATGACTGTTATATTTGTAATAATGAAATAAATATTCTCAATTAAATGTCTGTATTAGTAAGTAAAATCAATATAAACGTGTCTTGCAATATATGGGATTTATTACAAATCTTTTATTTACAGAAATGAATGAAAATATGAAAATATACATAAATATACATAAATAATAATCTGTATTTTGTATCTACAGTAAAATAACCATTGAAAGCTTACCGATATCTTTGGCTATCTATATACTGTATGGCGAGGTTTAAGGCAGACCTCCCATCGCAGTACCGAATTCCGCCTTATCAAACCACCAAAGGGATTGCTCATCCGACGTTATCTCAGTCAGGCAGGATCGCAGATCAAATTTTAACCAGTTATGCCAATGGGTGTCCCTATACCAATTTTGTGTAAGCCATCCAAGCAATTGAGTTGTGAAATAGGAATGTTATCATGTTGGAATTTGGCTCACTTAGCGTAACTTTACTTACGAATAAAAATATTCTTTAGTTAATAAACTATAATGATCAATGATCTTTTCCAGGTCGTTATTCTAAATTAAATGAAAGAAAATACATTTCTTTATGGCATCAATCGCAACAATTGAATTTTAGGCTCTCTGAATACAAGTAATATCTAAACACTTGTAAAGGTATTAAAAAAGGCAGAAAACTTTACAAGCTCATGAAGTTGTAGCTCATATGAAAATTATTTAATATATATTGTAATATGTATTTTATGTATTTGTCAATATAAAGGTTTTTATAAGTTGTATCTTTAGAATGTAGTATATATATATATATATATATATATATATATATATATATATATATATATATATATATATATATATATATATATATATATATATATATATATATAAGAATTGTAAAGTCCAAAGCAAGAGAGATCGTCTGTTTGTATTTTACAGCGATCCCACCTCTTCGCAGCCAAGCTTATCCCCACAACATAGGTGTGACACAATATTCTTAAGAATGCCGAACTTTTTTCCTTCTCGTAACTAGGTTATGCTAGAAATAACTACTGACAAGCTCAAATTTCCAACAGAGCAAGCAGACTCTTACATAACAACTAATTGAAAATTTCTTGCATATTAGTGGTGGAGAATAAACAGCAAAATGACAGACGAATATCAAGAATAAAGGTGTCACCCTCGTCATTATCACCTATAGAACAGACTAAACGCCGTAACTCCTAACACCATAAGACTTCACTCCGCCCGGCTATGCTACATTAACTCCAGAAGCGACAGCGCCGCCATATATCAAAGAGAAAACCCAAATTAGAACAACTTCATCACTCATGTTAGAAACTACAGCAACCAGAAATATCACAGCGGGAATGAATATGATTACAACTCTGAGAGGATTGCAACATAAAATGCATACATCGCCTATGAGAATTCTTTTTGCAGTAACACCTGAGACTACGACATTCCGAATGCATACAGTGCTAAGTCCAGCTCGAAATTTGACCTAACTACAACCCAAAATGAATTACCTCTATTCGTGCTATAAACAGAGATTTTTTAATAGATCCAGCAGCGACATCTACGCTCTCATCAGATCAGCGACAACAGCATTAACAGTCTCCTTCCAAGTGAAAGTGACTTTAACATTTTGAACTCTTTCGGTACTAGAGGCAATAGATGTATTGTTTGCTATTAGTTCATATCCAGAATATTTCTTCATTGTGGTACATCTCACAAAGGTTTGATTTTTCTATCTCTTATTTTGATTTTTTTAAAAAAAGACAAATTGAAAGTAAGTGCGTAAATTTCAAACGATTAACAATACTAATCTAAATTATGCTATATTTCATTTTTTTATTGAGTAAATAACCTTGTGATACTTACTGCCATTAACATACGTCAGAGTTGCTAAGATTTCTTCTACAGAGAGTGTGAATGAACCTTTAAGTTTCATTCCATGCCCTAAGCATTTATATCAAACATCAAACCTACTCATCTTGACTCTTCAAACTACATTATACATGTTTCGCTACTATCACACATAACAGATCGTCCGTATTTACCTATCTTAAGAAGAATTGTAATTTCCGCTATGCCGTTTCAAACAGATTGATGCAGAAGTTGTTTATTTTGTTAGCTTAATGTTGTTCGATAATGTTATTGAGATTTTCTCTCACATGTTTCATATGAAATCATTTGGATGTATACCATATGATATTGTCTTGGCAAAACGCCAAAGGTACAGCTCTAATGTCTTCAAACCATTCAGAAAAGTTTCCTTCTATGGTTTTGCAGCATCAAATGATGTAATTTTATTATGTATGTTTTTCTATAGTTAAGGTGTCTGAGCGATTGCTCAACACAGAGTTTTGTAAGTAGCTAATGCCCTGCATATTGAATTTTTGAAGTAGAGATTGCCTGCATATTGCATTTTGAGCAGCTGTTGCCTGCATACGATCAACTTCTGAGTAACGTTTGTTTGAAACGATAACGGTCATACATTCCCTTTCGTACGTCATAGGTAATGTCAGTAATACATGCACAGTTTTACAATTTTAATGATGCACTAAATCATGTCGATTCAGTTTTACGATTTTCATGATATTTTCACTTACTGCTCATAGGTTCGATTAAATGCAATTTCATACACACACAGGTCAAGGTGTGATTGCAAATGAACAGACGTTATGGTTATTAGAGTAGGACTAATACAACACTAAAATGTTCACCTTCATTACTCTTGATTAATACCAATTTCTTGCAAGGTTCTCTAAGCAAACATTCTTACCTCAATGTCGCTTGTATTTAATGATATGTATGCAATAAGAAGATAAATTCAATATTGGTTTACAAGTACTATCCATAATAATGAGAGTTCTTTTCACAACACTTCGCTGAAGCAAAATAATAATCGTAGTCACTGAAAAATATGTTATGCTAATGTTATGCAAAATAAAAAAATAAAAAAGTACCAAAAAAGAGTAAAATACCATAAAAAAATAAAGAAACCAAGAACTACAAGCTGATATTAACTTTTTATACTCGTCTTACAGGACTAGTATTAGCATAGATTATGTACACCTACAAATCGCACACATATTCGTAGAGTTATCAAAAAAATCTTTACCCCCGAAGTGAAGGTCCGTATTACATCACTGAATTAGGTCCGAATAACACCTACAGATTACGCAGTTGTTCTGACAATAGGGAGATGAAATCACTTGTACACGCCAAAACATTTAAACATTATTAAAAAACATTACTTGGTAAAATGGTCAGATGGATCCAAGCAATCGTGGCAACCAACGGAGAATGTTTCTTCGGCATTCAAATTAGCTTTTCACAGAGCACACACACAATCAAACACACACCGTAAACGATTAGGTCGAATATTTCGTCTTTGAATTCAAAACGAATTTCGAGAAGAGTATCCTTCATACTTGAGAGAGATACTTCTTGTATTTTCTACCATTCCATCATTTCCTCGTGCCTTCTACTTCTTTTCTTCTCATTATTTTTTTCTCATGGATATCCAAATTCTCAACCCTTTTCTTTTTCTTTAAGGTATGGATGGAATATGGGTTTGGTCGTAGGATTGTATTTTTTAAAAACTCTAAATTCAGTGTTCGCAATAACAGAACAAAAACAATTTACGCTAAAGGTTATCTCTAGCCACGCCCACTCTTTTACGATTCAGCCGATAAGTGGATTAGCACTTTCAAATCAGGCTTTTAAGGAATTATTCAGTCGAATTTATCGAATATTGACACGGAGATGTCAAATGTAGCTACATAAATGATATTCTTTCACACTTAAAGTCAATACGAATTACAATGAATATGCAGTTTAATATAACAATCTCATTAATAAATGAGTTAATTCAGAAAGGTGTTTTGCAACCTTCAAATGTGTCAAGAGAGAAGTTTGCCCTTCATTGATAAAATAGGTAAATATCTATTTGGAATGCTGACAATGAAAACATCACAACATTTAGCAAGTTATACAAATATGCTAAAGCAACAGAATAATAAAATTTAAATTTTCGGTGTTATTCCTCGATATGGAGATGATTTCTCCTCCTATACATGACAAGTTGATAATAGAATTCAAAACATATTAACGGCTATTGGTCCAAACTCAAAATCGTTTATACTATTAGAGCAAGC
This sequence comes from Potamilus streckersoni, assembly GCA_016746295.1. Taxonomy (NCBI): domain Eukaryota; kingdom Metazoa; phylum Mollusca; class Bivalvia; order Unionida; family Unionidae; genus Potamilus; species Potamilus streckersoni. The sequence continues at coordinate 271,650 of JAEAOA010000864.1, read as the reverse complement.
GATGCTTGCCATTGTCGAAATATTCGTGATGAATATTAGAAAAGAGAAGAAATGATTGCAGCTGTTGAGACTCAGCAAATTAGTCCTGCAGCGAAATTTTCAACAGGCGAGTTCACCTGCTATACTGATTTCACAGCATGTTTTAATGGAATTTATCAATCAAATTGAACGATCGTATCTATCGATTACATATGTTATTCCAGAACGCCAAGGAATCCGCATTTTTGCTAATGTATTTTATAGCAACACGTAAACATCGTGACCTATATACTGCGCTACATACCCCAATTGTCCAGATGACATTCAAGATGTATCAATCCATTCTTGTTTTAATAAAATCATCACGAACGCGCATTATACAATTACTTAGATTACCAGAGATAATACCGCATCATACCAAAATTCTACATATCTTCTCAAATTAAAATATTTGTTATCTTAGGTATGAAATAATATATTGGGAAGTCATAATTCAATCCTATTCACTTCAATATTATGAACACGCCCTTCTATTCAGCTTGATCCTAGGTTTATGACATATGACGGACATATAATTGATCAGATAAATTAACAGAAGTCTCTGAACTTCACCGATTAACCTAGCGCTTACACAGCAATTTTAATTATGTTCTACTGAAGTTATTTAAAATGAGATATAAATAATAATAAAATAATAACATAAAGAGTAAACTAACGTATTAAAAATATATTTAAAAAACAAGAACTGCATGCTGATATTAAATCGTCTAACGTAACTGGTTGTAAAGTAGGTCATGTAGAATTTAAAAAACTTAAATAATTATATAAAAAACATAATTTTTTTGCATTACAGATTCTAACTAAATCTTCTTTTTTTCTGATGTCGTGTTTGACAATTTTTTTTTATTGTAATTTTCACTTATACCTTTGTACTGTAACTTTGAATTTCATTGAATGTTGTGAAATGTATTTTTCAATGTATTCTTTTGAATAAAAAGAAACACGTTGCATTGTTCATTTACTATACATGTATCACAATGAATATTATAGTATTTTCTTAATGTATATATTTAACTTCTCAAGAATGTATCACAATGAATTTTGTTTTCATTGTCTTTTCCTATTTCTAAACCTTTATCCATGCACTGTATTTTGTATTTTTAATATTTTTATCTTCATTGTATAATTATAATGTTTTCTTTTTGAGCCTCGAGGACTCGAATCAAATAACCCAGAAGGTATTATTAAGATATCAATTTTTAAAAAGAAATAATAAGATCTAAGTTGTGTTAGACTATGTGAAATTATTAGAGAAAAGAAACAGTCTGCTCATATGTACTGAATTAACCTGTCGGTCACACTATTGTATATTGTCATTATTGCCTTCAGCAATAGGTTTAGTAGATATGATCAAAAGATGGGCTTAGGTCAAAAGTTCATAGCGCGAATGGAACAATAAAACGATTTACCTGTAAGTTCACGTTCTTTATAACTGTCACAAATTGATTCGGCAAATTTATAACTGGTTTAAGAGTTCATGGTAGATAAATGGCCTCACTTGCAACAAATGTAAGCAACATGCGACTTTAAAGGTCATTCGCTTAAGAGACAAACCTTTTAGATCTCTCTGACTTTTTGACTAGAGACAAAAGCATCCTTGAATTTTACATATGGACATGCGTGACTTTAACCAAGGACGTGCGTGATTCCTAAAACTCAGAGTATAAAAAGGCAGAACCCCCTTGTGTATTTTAATTGTAAAGTCCAAAAGCAAGAGAGATAGTCTGTTTGTATTTTACAGGTAATAATTTTCTGTTTTGTTACTTACCCATCAAAGTTAAAGCTTTCTGTGGTAACCAGTCATCGTAATTTCATTTTGAGTTCTCTTTTTAATTTACTATTATAATGTAACGGTATATGGTATTTTTTTAAAGTCTTGATGTTCATTTGTATTTATATGAATTTACTACTAGCTTCATGCTAAACTTTGCTTACGAATAAAAGTATTCTTTAGTTAATAAACTATAATGATCAATGATCTTTTCCAGGTCGTTATTCTAATTTAAATGAAAGAAAATACATTTCTTTATGGCATCAATCGCAACAATTGAATTTTAGGCTCTCCGAATACAAGTAATATCTAAACACTTGTAAAGGTATTCAAAAAGGCAGAAAACTTTACAAGCTCATGAAGTTGTAGCTCATATGAAAATTATTTAATATGTATTGTAATATGTATTTTATGTATTTTTCAATATAAAGGTTTTTATATGTTGTATCTTTAGAATGTAGTTTATATATATCAATAAAAGAATTGTAAAGTCCAATAGCAAGAGAGATCGTCTGTTTGTATTTTACAGCGATCCCACCTCTTCGCAGCCGAGCTTATCCCCACAAGATGCAACATAGGTGTGACACAATCTTCTTAAGAATGCCGAACTTTTCTCCTTCTCGTAACTAGGCACGAGAAGAAGGTTATGCTAGAAATAACTACTGAAAAGCTCAAATTTCCAACAGAGCAAGCAGACTCTTACATAACAACTAATTGAAAATTTCTAGCATATTAAACTAAAAATCGAAGTAAATAGAAAGCTTTCTTCACTTCTTTCATTCTTGATTTTTCTATTTCAAACAACATGTTCCCGTTTACCTGGGATTTGGTGCAATCTTGCAGTTATTGTTGGGATTTGGATTTTTTCCTCAAATCTTGTTTTCACTATTTCTATAGGTATTTCTATTGGGATGTCATGGAGGTATAAATTCCGTTTATTTTTTATCTTTCTCAAAATTGGATTTGTTTTTTTTTTCACTATGACATGAAGGTTTTTAATCCTCATTTAACCAGTTGGTAATATTAGTGTTTTCCCTTTAGGTCTTATGCTTTGTGTCCAGCTCGATTTATGGCAAAGGTCCTCTCCATTGAGTTGGGATATTGTACTTTTATAGCCACCATTACATTAGTTGTTGTTGGTAAATTCTCTTTTGGGATGTTTGACATATCCAAAACGTGTGCCCCCTCTGGGTAGTAACATTCGAGAAGAGAGCCATCTTCTCTATCGATTCTTTTCACGTTAATCTCAAATCTCTTCATTATGTTCCTTGTTTCTATTTTTTCACGTGCAAATCCACTGTGAGTGGTAATCTCTTTTTCTATTCCATGTTGTTGCTTGTTTTTTGTTATTTGCTTTTCACAAAATGTTCATATTATTTCATTAAATTCCTGTTTTTTAGTCCATGATTTGTAAGTCGTACATAACAAAGTCTACTCTGCTCTTGCGGGCTGTCTGCTTTGTTCGGGCCATTTTTTGTTCAGAATGAGAATCCTTCCCTTCGCTTCTCTCTGTCATAAACGACTTTTCATGCCTAATGGACTTTCCATATTAACACGACGCCATATTCCGTATACTATGGGGTAGTTTGTTTCCATCCGACAGCATAATGACGTAATTCATCCTATTCGGTAACTGCCGGATAATTCCGTAAATTACCATAACGTTGAGATTGGAATTATATTCCTTTGCACTTGCTAAATTCACGTGAAAGGCAATTTTTTTTCTCTCATTTTTCCCCCCTTTGTTTGATTCGACACTGTAAATATAGGAAGCAGACACGACATATGTATGTACATCTTTAGTCGCGCATACATCCCATTGCTGAAAATGGTTTTGTTCAGGAACTGGAAATGGGTCTTAGGCATGTCCGTTTATAATATTGACAACTTCCTTTAAGCACGAAATGCGCAGACAAGGACGGAGTTAAGGCTATTCTACTCACAGTCTGGTTAGAAAATATAAATCAATGAATGAATTGACTAAGTTCTTTGCACTTTTTATCAAATTAAAGGTTTCTGTTATTGAAATCAGCAGGGGGTGGGGTAAAAAAACAACGGGTTAGTAGGCTCGGACTATAGCATGCTCGGTTATAACAGTGACAATGCAGAGCAATTTCAAGTAATAAAGAGTGATACAGGTCTTTGGTTTTAATTAGGTATTATTAATAAATATATTAACTCGAATTTATTTGTATATTATAATGCTAGGTTAAAGATAAAATCCTTCCCTATAATTAAATTTTATTACCTTAACCGTCTTGTATATTGTATTGCCTTGCTTTGGATTTTAGTCGCAAAATTCCACCGGGTACATTTGTGACCTGGTTATGGCCCTGGCTGTGCGAAAGTCCCTTTAAGAGGGGGCTTGGCTTCAGAGTGGGGCCTTGTGTATTGTACTTTTTTAAAAGGATTTTGACTAGGTATTATAGTCGCGTATTGCACTCCTTGGCATTGTGCGACTGATTGCGGTCCCAGGCTGGGCGACAGTCCCTTTAAGAGGGCGCTTGGCCCCAAAACTGGGTCTTTCTGGAATTAGTGCACGTTATTAATTGGACGCCCTACACCGCTCCCAAGTCAGGATCGCAACTAGGTCTTCTACCGCGGACAAGAAACCCCACCCCACTAAACCACCATTGATAAAGCTCACCCGACTTTATCTCAGCCAGGTAGGCATAAAGATCAAATTGTAACCAGTCATGCCGACGGATGTCCATATACCAATTTTGTGTAAGCCACCTAAGCAATTGGCCAGATGTCGCAGAGTTGCGAATTTGGAATATCGTGTTGGAATTTGGCGTACTTAGCGTACTTGTTACGGCCGAAAGTACTCCCAATCTGTTGGATGTATAAAATTTAGCTCCGCTAAAATGAAGATGGTTGATTAATTTTGACAACCGTTCCAAAGGATCGTGTTTGTAGATTTTACTACTCAGCCTGCCCTGCTAAAATAAAGCAGAGTAGACTTAACCTTGGTGAGGGTGCAGGGGAGGGGCGCGGCGGGAGTCTGCAGCTGGTCTACCATTGGTGAGCGATGTATACCTAGAATGACAACAATGCCCAGATCTGGGCACGCCTTGCACGCAACTTACTTAATCAACAGTTGCTTAAAACATAAAGATAATCGGATCACCACTTTGTCGATGTTGATATGTAGAAAGCACATGAAGCTAACTTTTATAACTTGTATTTATTACAAAGAACAGCGTATCAAACTGTTTTTATTTTCTTCTGTGGTTAAGGAATGGCTGGTGAAAAACTGGTTGGGGAATGCTAATATCTGCAAAAAACATTTGGTGCAGATAGGGTTCAGTAGTTGGATACTTTCTATAATATTTGGTTTGTGAGTGGTTGATTAGGGTTTGGTTCCTTGGATTGTTTTGTCAATACACTATTTTGGTTTCATAAACACTTACGCAGAAGGAAGTTAAAAAAACATGGAGAAAATTAATTAAATGATGGTATTGTTGTTGAATAAAATATTGTATGGAATCTTCGAAGCACAAGAATACTTACTAAAAAATATAAAAGATATAAAAAATGAAAAAAAAATCAATATATTTATTACATTTTAAACTCTAGAATATTTATTGATAAATATATATAGATTTTTTTTCACAACATTGAATATTTAATTACAAACTCAATGACTGTCTATACATCGTCAAACACACATGAAATGGATATTAATAAATATAATTAGCTTAATTACAATGTACACAATAAATAATAGTAATAGCAGTCATTACTAAAAGTACCAAACTCTTAGAATTTCATAGACATCTTCATGTTGGGTATGTAGTCATGTCATATTTTGTCATTGATAAATTTTGAAATATCGCTGAATATGGTCCCCACAAAACCAGCCCAGTACATTCTGTATCTGCTCATACTCGTATAAAGTTGTTTTTCAAATCAGCAGAGACATATCTAGTTTATATTACAGTCATATCAAATTGAAAACATTTTGTACTTGCTTTACGAATGTGTATTCTTGAGGAAGATTAGGTATTGAAACTTGGTCTTTAGAATTCGATGGTCTGGAAACCTTTTCACTTAGTCATCAACTATTTTCTCCAAATGTCTTATATATGTTGTCTTTCACTATGACATTCACATATTTCTTCGCCCACACAGATCAACTCTTTTTCTGAGCAACTTTTGATCTTATTAAACCAGTCATAAATATTTTCTTTAGGCACACGAACACACCGTCCATGTTTCGGGAAAAATACACAAGTACCCAAGTAGGGACTTTTTTCTTTGCGCACTACGATAGGAACACACCGTCTATGTTTCGGCAAAAAGATACATTGCTTCCTCATGTCATCACTTGGTCTTCCGCCGACGACGAACACTATCATCAGGATACAGAACAGGGTAATCAGTTTCACTTCCATTTTCTCGATATGGAATTCTACAAACACAAAACAAAAGAAAATAATCATCTTTTTCAAAACGCCTATACTTAGAAAATTATCCTCGAGTTTGTTCTGTAAATCATAAATGAATTAACGAAAGTAAAATGCTTTGTTTTTATTGAATGATGTGCTTAGCAAAAGGAAATCGTGGAATGGAGGACGGGATAGAGGTGGAAATCGCCAGAATCAACCTGAATGTTTCTTATAGTAAGTTTGCATAACAGATTGATGGTTAATGTTATACGTTAGAAACGCTTAAAATGCAGGTCCAACCGGGGCTTTGACCACTGGGATCTAGTTGGAGTTTCCTCTGACCATTCACACCCTCATTTTTTGATATTTGGTTTCTTATGTTCGGGTGTAAGTTTAGAGTCATTTCCCTTTTTGGTGTCGGCATAGGAGACTCGCCAACTTTCAGGCCTAGAAAACTTAAATGATTTTACATTGACCCATATTTATATTAAATCGATAGGGAAATCATTTATCTTCTCCAAAAATTACAAACACAACACCGATTTTGTTTTTAATCCTATGTCAGACGAGACGAAACTATAGCGTTGATGAATTTTTACATGGTTCGTACCATTTTCATTGCTAGTCACATGACTAACCAAATCTCGCGGCCGATATGCATAAATATCTCAGGTCAAATAGTCACGTGATAACAACAATAATCGCGTTTTTTGCCCCTATCCCGTTCGAAGGAGGGCGAATGTGCCACTTCTATTAATAACTAATTTTATTACATCATACTGTAGTTCTTTAATATTAAAATAGTATCCCTTTTCTTAAAGTATCTCATTGGCAAGAGCTGCCATATATACGTCTTTACCTGCCATGTTGCAATATAGGTTTATGCACAGGGGATCGTATTATTGCTGATAATTTACCGGTCACATATGTACTATACAATACAGACAAGGGAAGACAATTTTCTCCTTGCTAGGACGACCTATTTAAGAATAAACGCTGATATTTCAAGTTCCTATTACAGGTAACATAATAAATTTGGTACCGATGTTTAGCTCAGGCATTCGACTTTGTATGCGTATCCTAAGTTTTGTTTACTATCATACCTTTAAGGAATGAAAACCATTTTCCAACGGTACTGTCCGACATGGACCTGATCGCGCTCGCTTAATATGCAAGAGCAACACGCTGAATGCAATACTCCGTTTTCATTGGCCAACTGAAAATAAGTTATTAAAATAATACTGGACGTTATTATCTTTTAACCAATGAAAGGTCAGTATTCCATTCAGCGGGATTTCACTTGCATATTAAACGAGCGCGATCAGGTCCATGATAGTAAATGGACTCTGACCCTACACCCCAACATAAAAACCAAATATCACATATGTGGTGTCAAGGGTCAGAGGAAACTCGGACTAACTGGGACCCTACCAAGGATTATTCCCACATGTCCACTAAATGACTGTTTAGTATTAGTTCTAAACTAACTTGAGACGATTCCTCATTCTGCTGGACTGTCCTTGCAGTTAACGTTGGGAAACATTCATTTAGATTTTTATTAATAACAATGAACATCTTATTCTATATATAATAATTTGAGGGTACTCACAGCTTCACGTGCCTTCTCGTTCACGATAGATAATTGGGTTATTATAATGTTGTCAGAATCATTTTATGGGTGAAATGCATTTTCTGACTAGATAGAAACTGTTCGTAGACAAGCATGTGATAAGAAAACTCCCGAGTCTACAATAACAGCACTTCATGTTAATAGAGTGCTCAATGCATTTTCAAAAATTCGACAACACTGATAAATAGAATCGAAATACTAACGGATAATTTGCCCAATATTAAGGGGATAGAGGTGTTAAAATGTTAACATGCGTACATTTCACTGTTAGCTTTTGTAGTATATCATAATACTTAGATACATAAATTGTTGTATATTACACTTACCGTATGCTAGATGCTTCAGACCTGTAGAATGAAAGAAGATATACGACTGACACTACTGTAGCAATCGTGGAGTATTTATAGTGTTCAGCCATGTCGTTGAAAGTATCGAATTTCTAATTTTAATAAGTGACAACTGTTAGATTGAAATAACATTGTCTGATTCACTAGATCCGGATATCGTACGAGTAAGGAAGCTCTCAAAAGTAATTGTCGCAGAAAACCGTATATACTTCCTAAAATCGCATGGTCTAACCGTGTAGCAATCCTTATCCAATGGAATAAATAAAGTGTAGTGCATGTTTTGAAATTGATTTGAAATTGAATATCATCGAATGTAATCTTCTCGTCATAAGTGTCACGGCCAGACAGGGTCTACACAAGTCGCTCTTTGGCAGGTGTATCACTTAAAACAAAATCATCACTTATCTTGAAAATAATGAAAATGTGAAAAAGACACTTCAAGACTAATCATTTTTACGCGAAAACTTTGAACAATTATATATATATATATATATATATATATATATATATATATATATATATATATATATATATATATATATATATACAGAGAGAGATACATACATACATGCGCGCGCGTGTGTGTGTGTGTGTAAAAATGCCATTTATGAGCTGTATTAGAGAACGAGTAACGTGTACGACCGTGTATATTAATTTGCAGTTTAATGAGTAACGTATACGACCGTGTATATTAATTTGTAGTGTCTTGAGTAACGTATACGACCGTGTATATCATTTTTGTAGTTTAACGAGTAACGTATACGACCGTATATATTAATTTGCAGTTTAATGAGTAACGTATACGACCGTGTATATCCTTTTGCAGTTTAACGAGTAACGTATACGACCGTGTATATTAATTTGCAGGACCATAAGTAACGTATACGACCGTGTATGCTATTTTTTTTCAGTTTAACATGTACTGTATAGGAGTGTTTATATTAATCAGAAGTGCCATGAATAACGTATACGAGCGTGTATATCGTTAAGCAGTTTAACGAATTACGTGTATGAGCGTGTATATTAACTTGTAGTATCACGAGTAACGTACACGAGCGTGTATATTAATAAGTAGGGTCACCATTAACGTTTACGGGAATGTAGAACAATTTATAAACCTTTATGGATAAATAAAGTTGAACAGTTTAATTCATAATTTTTTATTATGTACAAAGACAATATATAAGATCAAAAATACTAAAATATATAAAAATAAAAAAAAAAAATAAATTCATAATGAATGTTCAATAGGATATCAAAGCTTAAACTATATAAAAAAATATATATTAAAAGATTATTGTGTTCAAAAATATTTATAAATAGTTAATCATTGTTTATTATGCTTTGATTTTGAGATAGTTTGTCAGTTTTAAAGAATTATTATACATATTTTTATAATATTATTAATACTAACATTAATTAAATTATGAAGTAAATTAAAATATTATCAAATAATATATAAATATTATTAACTAATTGTAAACAGGGGACAAAATTAAAAAAAATTAACAATTTAATTAAAAATAATTTAAAAAATAATTAATTATTTCATTAATGAATGTCGTTCATTGTTTTGGAATTTAGACCTTTTGGATACACGCTATTAAGACGGTGAATCCAATAGGTTTCCTTTAACAAGTGTTTCATCTCAGAATCAACTATAATAGGTTACAAGGAGAAATCTTGGAAAGTATGGGAACTCTTGTTAAAATGTGCAGCTACATGAGAAGAAAATGAATGATCAATATAATTTTTTTTTATATCTGATCTATGTTGGTTCATACGTTTGGATATTGGTTGACTGGTTTGTCCAATATATTGGATGCTAAACTTTTTTTGCATGTGATCAAAAAAATGACATTTGATGTTGCACAATTAGTGTCACAACGCATATGAAAAGTTTCTTTCGCATTATTACTATTGAAAGAAGTAATTTCATTAATGAAAGAACATTGCGAAAATTTAGGTCTATTCGTTTAGTTGATGATCCATTCTTATATAATGTTCTTTTTAAATTTGGAATTAATGAGGATTTCTTTAAGATTAGGATCTTAATTTGTAGTGTCATGAGTAACGTGTTGTAATGAGTAACGTGTACGACCAATATTAATTTGTAGTGTCATGAGTAACGTGTACGACCGTGTATATTAATTTGTAGTGTCATGAATAACGTTTACGACCGTGTATATTAATTTGTAGTGTCATGAGTAACGTGTACGACCGTGTATATTAATTTGTAGTGCCATGAGTAAGGTGTACGACCGTGTGTATTAATTTGTAGTGTCATGAATAATGTGTACGACCAATATTAATTTGTAGTGTCATGAGTAACGTATAAGAGCGTGTATATTAATTTGTAGTGTCATGAGTAAGGTGTACGACCGTGTACATTAGTTTGTAGTGTCATGAGTAACGTGCACGACCAATATTAATTTGTAGTGTCATCAGTAACGTATACGAGCTTGTATATTAATTTGTAGTGTCATGAGTAACGTGTACGACCGTGTATATTAATTTGTAGTGTCATGAGTAACGTGTACGACTGTGCATATTAATTTGTAGTGTCATGAGTAACGTGTACGACCGTGTATATTAATTTGCAGTGTCATGAGTAACGTGCACGACCGTGTATATTAATTTGTAGTGACATGAGTAACGGTACGACCAATATTAATTTGTAGTGTCATGAGTAATGTGTACGACCGTGTATAATAATTTGTAGTGTCATGAGTAACGCGTACGACCGTGTATATTAATTTGTAGTGTCATGAGTAACGTGTACGAGCGTGTATGTTAATTTGTAGTGTCATGAATAACGTGTACGACCAATATTAATTTGTAGTGTCATCAGTAACGTATGCGAGCGTGTATATTAATTTGCAGTGTCATGAGTAACGTGTACGAACGTCTATATTAATTTGTAGTGTCATGAGTAACGTGTACGACCGTGTATATTAATTTGTAGTGTCATGAGTAACGTGTACGACCGTGTATATTAATTTGTTGTGTCATGAGTAACGTGCACGACCGTGTATATTAATTTGTAGTGTCATGAGTAACGTGCACGACCGTGTATATTAATTTGTAGTGACATGAGTAACGGTACGACCAATATTAATTTGTAGTGTCATGAGTAATGTGTACGACCGTGTATATTAATTTGTAGTGTCATGAATAACGTGTACGACCGTGTATATTAATTTGTAGTGTCATGAGTAACGTGTACGGGCGTGTATGTTAATTTGTAGTGTCATGAGTAACGTGTACGACCAATATTAATTTGTAGTGTCATCAGTAACGTATGAGAGCGTGTATATTAATTTGCAGTGTCATGAGTAACGTGTACGAACGTCTATATTAATTTGTAGTGTCATGAGTAACGTGTACGACCGTGTATATTAATTTGTAGTGTCATGAGTAACGTGTACGACCGTGTATATTAATTTGTAGTGTCATGAGTAACGTGCAGGACCGTGTATATTAATTTGTAGTGTCATGAGTAACGTGCACGACCGAGTATATTAATTTGTAGTGTCTTGGGTAACGTTGTACGAGCGTGTATATTAATTTGTAGTGTCATGAGTAACGTATACGACCGTGTATATTAATTTGTAGTGTCATGAGTAACGTGTACGACCGTGTATATTAATTTGCAGTGTCATGAGTAACGTGTACGACCGTGTATATTAATTTGTAGTGTCATGAGTAACGTGCAGGATCGTGTATATTAATTTGTAGTGTCATGAGTAACGTGCACGACCGAGTATATTAATTTGTAGTGTCTTGGGTAACGTGTACGACCGTGTATATTAATTTGTAGTGTGATGAGTAACGTATACGACCGTGTATATTAATTTGTAGTGTCATGAGTAACGTGTACGACCGTGTATATTAATTTGTAGAGTCATGAGTAACGTGTATGACCGTGTATATAAATTTGTAGTGTCATGAGTAACGTGCACGACCGTGTATATTAATTTGTAGTGTTTTGGGTAACGTGTACGACCGTGTATATTAGTTTGTAGTGTCATGAGTAACGTATACGACCGTGTACATTAATTTGTAGTGTCATCAGTAACGTGTACGACCGTGTATATTAATTTGTAGTGTCATGAGTAACGTGTACGACCGTGTATATTAATTTGTAGTGTCTTGAGTAACGTGTACGACTGTGTATATTAATTTGTAGTGTCATGAGTAATGTATACGACCGTGTATATAAATTTGTAGTGTCATCAGTAACGTGTACGACCAATTTTAATTTATAGTGTCATGAGTAACGTGTACGACCGTGTATAATAATTTGTAGTGTCATGAGTAACGTGTACGACCGTGTATATTAATTTGTAGTGTCATGAGTAAGGTGTACGACTGTGTGTATTAATTTGTAGTGTCATGAATAACGTATACGACCAATATTAATTTGTAGTGTCATGAGTAAAGTATACGACCGTGTATATTAATTTGTAGTGGCCTGAGTAACGTGTACGACCGTGTATATTTGTAGTGTCATGAGTAACGTATACGACCGTGTATATTAATTTGTAGTGTCATCAGTAACGTGCACGACCGTGTATATTAATTTGTAGTGTCATGAGTAACGTGTACGACCAATATTAATTTATAGTGTCATGAGTGACGTGTACGACCGTGTATAATAATTTGTAGTGTCATGAGTAACGTGTACGACCGTGTTTATTAATTTGTAGTGTCATGAGTAAGGTGTACGACTGTGTGTATTAATTTGTAGTGTCATGAATAACGTGTACGACCAATATTAATTTGTAGTGTCATGAGTAATGTGTACGACCGTGTATATTAAATTGTAGTGTCATGAGTAACGTGTACGACTGTGTATATAAATTTGTAGTAAAGTGAGTAACGTATACGAGCGTGTATATTAATATGTAGTGTCATGAGTAACGCATACGATAGTGTATATTAATTTGTAATGTCATGAGTAACTTATACGAGCGTGTATATTAATTTGTTGTGTCATGTGTAACGCATACGATAGTGTATATTAATTTGTAGTGTCATGAGTAACGTACACGAGCGTGTATATTAATTTGTGGTGTCATGAGTAACCCATACGACCGTGTATATTAATTTGTAGTGTCATGTGTAACGCATACGAGCGTGTATATTAATTTGTAGTGTAACGAGCAAAGTATAAAACAGCGTATATTAATTAGTAGGGTCGTTGTTACTGCGAAAAGTATGGACTAGGATATGTTTTGCAAAGAAAATAAAAACAATTTGAGTTCATCGAAATTTATCTTGAAATAAGTTTCCTTTGGATATTTCTTCACTTGACAATATAAAATAAATAGTTGATGGAAATGGCACACCAAAAATATTCATTATAAAATAAACTATAGACTGTCTTCTCTTTTCTTCGTACAATTTTTTGCTATTAATAGAATCTTTTTTAAATCGTCTTAATAATATTATAGATATTAACGATATCCTTAACTGACATGCTTAAAACTCGCTCCAAATTTGACTTATCAATCGTATGATATCAAAGGTCAAATGATGAAATGAATAAAAATGCCATTCATGTGAAAAATACGTCATTTCTATTTCAATATTTGGAGGTTTCAAGCACCACGTGATGGTGGATAAGTATATAGACTACGATGCTATTCACATCCGTGATAAGAACATTCATGAGTTTCTTATAACATAGTATATTGAATGACGTAATCAACGGTATTGAATTATTCAGTTTGATGAAGCAATAAAGCGAAACCGATCACACATTCTACGTGTTGGTGTTGTGTTTTGTGTGTGTGTATATATATATATATATATATATATATATATTTATATATATATATATATATATATATATATATATATATATATATATATATATATATTGGGATCAACCATTCCGCAACGTAACATGCTTGAATATAAATTACTCTGCTTCAATGGGAAAGGTGGGTCTCAATCTGTACCGAAATGTATCTCAGCGGAACCAGTCAAGCTTCGAACTTCACTGTCTCGATCTGAAATACAACCCTAACCCGACCTCTAATCCATACAGACGACAGTTTCTAACACAGTATTGTTTACATTATGTTAATATACGTAGATATAAAAGGCACATGACCTTGACAATCAATATATTGAATTTCTGTCAACTTATTATACAGTTCGCAGACTGAAACTTATATTTACACGTCTTTTTTGTAGGATTAATATATAAATCTCTTTAAAATAGTTGACTATTTTGGTATGGGCTATATTTATTTTCATAAATAGTAAGTCAATTAAAATTCTCTGCAGATTTTTAATGTGTCAAGCTTTAAAAATACAAATGAAGAAACACATCTAAAAAAATAATTTTTTTTTTCAGTTATCTCATTTAAAAGTTATCATTACTGCACACACAAGCAACAACATCTACATAAACGATGACTTTACTGCTACTACTACTACTACTGCTACTACTGCTACTACTACTACTACTACTGCTACTATTGCTACTACTACTACTACTACTGCTACTACTACTACTACTACTGATAATAATAATAATAATAATAATAATAATAATAATAATAATAATAATAATAATAATAATAATAATAATATAAATTTGTTCCAATTATCTAATAAAAATTATATCTAATTCTACCCCCCCTTAGGTCTGTTTTTGTGCTGATAGTAGTAGTAGAAATCAATCTTTGGGTCAGTTTGTGTGCCCTCTTAAGGCAGCGGTTGAATAGTTCAACCTCTTTCTTCAGTGTTTGTGCCCTACTAAGACAAAGGTAGTATAACTCTAACTCTGAGACCTTCAAATAAATCGCAAGATGGAGCTATTTTCATGATTTCTATTTTCTACGACGTTTCATTACAACATATGCAACTTATATTAAGATTCCAGGGATCTTTTCTTGAAAAGATCTATTTTTGTAACTTCTTTTTTAAATTCATGATCTTAAAGGTAAGGCAAGAAGAATGTAATGCTACAATGTAAGCGTTAAGAACTGTATAGTTATATCATTGTTCCTTTATGAGAGGAATCACCCGTGCATAGAACACTTTAAATTGAAAAATGTTTTCAGCAATCTCTCAAATGTGTCTGATATGAAACCCAAGGAGCACCAAGGAAAAGTAAAGAATCGTTGAATACATAGCGAAAAAGTTATGCACCTTATAGTGAATCTGTCGTATATTTTATAGTAAAATTATGTAAAGTACGTGCGAGAACTATTTTTGCTCATGCGAAACACATTCCCAATAACAATTAACTTTATCGAGAAAGAATCATATTAAAACATGGAGATAACAAAATTGTCAAGATCAACATTCCAATGAACTGAAGAAACGAGCTATCATATGTTGACAGGTTTTGCACCTTTAATCGCCACAAGGGCCAATTGAAAAATGGTCTTGGTTAGCGATTGGCATTCTCCCTTTAAATAATTCTCTAAATTTGCTTATTAGTCACCCAATAACCTATAATTTACTACTAAAATAATGAATTATCCCGGATATAAATTGCGCGTACATAAATTTACAGAAAATAACAGATATTAAGGCTTATCGATTTCTAGGTCAATATAACATATTTTCAGCATCCGCAACAAGTTGAAATGTACTAGTGGAAATATAATAAATTTAAAGGTTTAATTCATTAAAAATAGTCATATAAAGTTTTGTAAAGACAATGGTTTCCTGTTTTATTTGTTTGTCATGTCTATGTTTTGTATTTGCCTTCGAAAAAGACTCAATAAGAGTGGAAAGAGCTCAGGGCTAGTTAGATAGGCCTACTAGATTTGCTCTGTTTGTTGTCTGTAATTATGTCAGTCTATTCACAAAAAACAATCAATAACTTTAGGAATTCCCAAATGGAAAAATGACGTCCTAGATCCAGATTCAAATAAATATGTTGACCTCCGTTAATAATAATCTGAATGTTTTATCTATAATCTTTAAGAAATAATATCTATGTATTATGTTGTTTACAAAATAAATGTCACTGGCTAGGTAGACAATATTACCTAGATTTTGGAAAAAGGTCAAGTACAAAATACCGATATAAATAACAATATTATATATATATATATATATATATATATATATATATATATATATATATATATATATATATATATATATATATATATATATATAATTTGATATAATTTTTACATTTATTTAAATAAGTTGGTAAAGTTAGGCAATTCTTTTTTATCTCTTGATGTCTGTTCTTGGCGATATGGCTATGAAGAGTACGACAGTGATTGCAAAGGTACATAACTCTATTCGTTGTTGACCATGTTTGTGATAGGACATGAAGAATATTTTCTATCCCTGAATTTGTTAAAGATCAGATTTTTAATGTGCTTACGTTGTGTAGCATTATAGAACGGACAATATCTATGGCAGTTCGTTTTACTGGATTAAATATTTAGCCATGCATTTCTAAAAAAAATTAATTGAAGATATAAAATAAGTTAAGCATCGTGTTCAAGTTTCTTCAATGAGGCCGATATTGAAAATATGAAATTTAAATTTATTGCATTTTTTGGAGATGAACTGAATGAACTGCTTTGTTGAACTATACATATTTGTTGACCAGATTCCTTAAATACTCCAAAAGGACTTGGTTTAATATCCTTGGGTTCTTAAACCTTTCACAAACACAAACTTTTTATAGAAGTTTTATAATTAGCACAGATTGTGACTAATAAGCACGAAAACACTAGGGGAAGTTTCAAAGAATTCTCTTTTATAAGTGACGGTATTTTAGTTAGTTTTTAAATATTCCTATGTATGGGCTGTTGTTTGTTAAAGGATTCCCATGTTTGGACTCATTTTCTTATTACTTCAATCATTCGAACGAATGAATTTATTTTGTTATTACTACAATTGTTCTATTTTATGGATTGTTTGTGTTATTGAATGAAGTATTACCATTACTCTTATTTCTGGCTCCAAGTAGACACAGCTTTCTTTTATTACCTAGAGTATGCCTGTGTAAGGAGTATTTTTGTTACTTCTCAAAATATTCCCATGTATCGACTACTTTTTGTATGAGTAGTGAAATAGATAATACGGACAAGGGGACTTCATTGTTAAATTGGGGGAGTGGGTTGTACCAAGATGTCAAGGGGAATTTAACATAGGGAAATTTGACATGCGTGGGACTATAGAGCGACAATGGACTGGGACTGTATAGTGAAAGAGAAACTCAAACATAGTGACAAGGGATTTTGTCTGTATAGGGACAGGGGAAAGTTTAACATAGACTTGTACTGTATGGGACTAGGGATATTGAACATGGAACTATCTAGGGACAAGTGGGGAATTAAACATGGATGGATCTGTCTAGGGACAATGGTGAAATTGTATAGGGCCTATCTAGGGACAAATATGGTAGATGTTGGAACTACATATAGTTTCGCCAAGGTGTCGGTAAATAAGTAAGACGAGATTTTTGTCCCAGAATTTAACAGAGACTAAACAAATACCAGAACATTAGGTTATCTTGGGTTAGACTAAAATGGATAAACCTAATAACTATTTAAGTCTCAACTTGTGTGACGATCTTGTTTGAAAACCCTAGTATCTATTTCTATCTACAAACCTATGGAAATTCCTATAAAAAAATCCACAATCTATTTATAGTCACAGACTTATTAAAATTCCTTTTGTAAAATGTTAGTATCTATTTATAACTACGTTTTGTGGAAATTCATATAGAAACAAAGTATATTTATAGCCTCAAAGCACAGACCTTATATATAGAGACTCCGTTGCGTCTAAACTTTGGTCATTTGTAAGTTGCAATTAAGATGAAACGAGCGTACGATTTCATTGAGAAAGAAGTTGAACAAAAACTAAGAGGCAGAGACGTGATATATATATATATATATATATATATATATATATATATATATATATATATATATATATATATATATATATATATATATATATATATATATATATAGTTGAAGGTATGGCTCAAATTCATGGAAGCATTTTTGAAGATGACATGGGTGAGCCAGAATCTGGACCCAGACAGTTTACGTCAAACCAAAAGTCACCGCTGTCACCCGAAAATATTACCACATTCGAGAGACGGGAAAACGCTACACTAGAAAATTTAGAACCATGGCCTGCATGTACACGGTGATGTTTAAAAATTCCAAATCCGACGTACCGCTGGAGAAAGCAAAAGAGTTCATCACCGATGTATTGGATTCTTTGTTAACCACACTTTCGCCTGACACTTTCCATTGATCACAACAATTTGAAGTACTCTGTTTGGATCGGCAGCCTTGCAACCAACACCAGTCACCCTTCCAACAGTTACCACTAAAATAACCGCAAAACCCTCTTTTGGACACTTCTCTGATTTTGAAGAGTGACCATTCGGAGATCAGAATTCTGGAATTACGAATGACCAATTTTACTTAACTTTACCCAGTGACAGTTCCATGGATGTATTTCCCCACAATAGTTTGTGCTGTTTCATAGCGAAATTACCTCAGGCCATCCGATTGGATCACGAAATCGATTGGAAAGTGGCTTTGATCGAAATGATTCACCCTAAACAAATCCTAAACCTCACCAAAAATCAAAAAAAGTTTTTGATTGAAATCCGGAATATAAAAGTAAATGAAAAATTGAATTTCAAGGATCCTCGATTTTATCAATTCAAAAATATCATCACAAACCAATTCTCACCTGAGCGTGTATGAAATGAAAATTCCTTTATTGTTTTAATGGTCTATATTTAGTAGAAATGATTGCAACTATTTTCGAACCTCACTTTGGTAAAACAATGACCAAACAGAACAAACTTGTCACGATCGAGTACCATAAAGTGAATCATCGCATATTGATGAAATTTACGGATGCCCAAACGTTGTTCATAACTTTTAATCCCAGTTAAATGGTCCTGTTTCACCTGTCATCAGCATTTTCTGAAAAACGTGACATGTATAGTCATTTCGTTAGTCGGTAGAATTGAACAAAGGATTGAATTTAATTTTTGTGTACTAAATGTAGACCATTAAAACAAAAAAGGAATTTTCATTTCATACACGCTCAGGTGATAATTGGTTTGTGATGATATTTTTGGATTGATAAAATCGAGGATCCTTGAAATTCAATTTGTGTGGTGGAGTACAACGTGGTGGGACACACTGAGAGTAATTCCTTTAAAAGTAGATTCTGCCGTGACTGATGACGAGGAAAGTGGAAACACCTTTCTCATTCACTGTCCATTTTTACATCCTCATTATTTGCCAGTCAGTAATATTATTTCGACAGGACAGTGTCAACATTGGTATAAAAGGATATCTGGGTCAAGATATTACATTCTCCGAAGGGAAAGTCACATTAAAACTATATTTTCGAAAAGGATTCTTTAACTACTTGTAAGTCATGTATTATGTGTACCAAAGAGTAGTTCGTCAGCTAGGACATGGTTTATGAGACCAGCCTAGACGCATAACAGAAGTCAGTCGTGATGGTAAAGTCTTGTGTACCAGATCCTTCGAACCTAAGAATTACGTGAGATTGTTCTTGTTCTTGTACAAAGATACGGGACAGTTAGGGACCAACACCAACCATGGCATTTAGTACGACAATTATGCAGGCGGTTTTGATTTCACTCCAGACCAATGCAGCGAGGAGGGACATTTCCACCCTATAAAATCTTGCCAACTGCGTCTGGGACTTCAGTTTTCAGAAACTCTAACCAAGGTGGTGAACACCATCTTGTATGCCGAATTCGACAACACTCTAGAAGTCAACAGTTTGAGAGAAGTCATCCTTGACTATTACAAATTATGAAAGACTCTTGTCCCTCTTTGAATGGTGAATGGGAGAATATCTCTTGCCTTTAGCTAGGAAACGTTGTGTATATCAAGGGCCAAAATGACATCAATCAGTGGAAGTCTATCTTGATTTCACAATGTTGTCAATCTTGTCAAAATGTGTTATTTAATATTGCATGGATTGTTATATGATGTGTTGGTTAATTGATGGTTGAATAAAAATGTTATATTTTGAAAAAGGTGTTAGTGGTATGTTTTAAAATTGTTTATCACTTTTGCTCTTTGTCTTCTCTCTCTATCATTAAGCACTAGATAATCTGTAGCGTTACTACAAAAAAATATCGTAGGGATGTTTTCAATGGCATCCGTGCTTGAGCCATATAAACGGGACAGTCTCCAGTCTCCAGCCACAAAAAGGCATATAATTTTGCCTGTGCTGTGAAATACGTGGCTTGACGAATCTTGAAGACGAAAAAAAAACTGACTGCAACAATGGCAATTTAGGCAGGGAATACTCTCGGAATATTGCGACAAAGCGTACCACTCAGCCCCACTTGGCACCCTTATTGATGCCGATATTGAGGTAAGCAACCTATATGGGTTTGAAGCAATACCTGAAGGAACATAAGTAGAACCTCATACATTGGCCATAACAACAAACTTCGTCCGAAAACATGTTGGCTACAACCCTAAATGCAATTTTAATGGCTCCAAAATTGCCTATTACTGAAGGGTTTTAATTTGTGTTGGAATCCTCATTCGATCAAACCACTATTCCTGATCTGAACTATCTGAGTACCCTTCAAAATTATAATCTTATACTTTATACTGACTCAAAATTCGAAATATCGCTTACATATTGTTATCGAAAATATTTCGGGAGATTTAGTAGTACGAACAGGCTTTCAAGGGCGTGTACGTGCGCATCCCTCCGCGGGGGTACCTATCCACTTTTCCTCTACGTGGAAATTTATTATGTAGTACGACTTTCGCACATTAAAGCGGGGTTGTAGTGGCACCATTCCTACAACCCCAACTAATTAAGAATCTTGACGTTTTAAAGACTTAACGAGTCGCGAAAGCATCAAGTTTGCACAAACGACTATAATTCTTTATTGATTGATTGATGTCTAGACATCCATTGATAATCCGTCAACCTATGAATATGACTTTCAAAACTTGCAATGCTGAACGAAAAAGGTTTATTTGCATCATGTTCAAATGTACGGACTAGTTTTCTTTGTTATTAGCCCAAGTGTTCCCATGTATGGAATGTTTCCTTTGTTATTAGTCCAAGTGTGGACTGTTCTTTCTTTAAAATTACTTAAAGCATTTGGTATTGCTCCATGTATTCAGCAGACTAAAATAAGTGATAATTATGATACATGTATTATCTTGCTATATATTTGAAATTCAGCCATCGCCATATCGTACAGGCACAACAAGATACGAGGAGAGGTATAGAAAAGAACATTGTCATGTTAAAGTAGAGTTTGCAGTTGTTCACATACAACTATGTACACATGAATGCATGTTTGTAGGCCTATATTTAAATGCGCCTGTAAACTGTGACATGTCAAAGGATTTGCCTCTGTTCATTTGCATGCTATGTAAATTCGCAACGTTTTCGGAGGTGGTGAAAAGTGAATTTGAGAGTTTTATTTTAGCTGTATGCATTTACGTTAGGAATATATGGTATTTCATTGTGGAGTTATATGGACTGGAAGGACGGGTAGATTGTTGTTGTTATACGGTTTAACGCCATTTTTCAGCATAAGATAGGCTATACAAGGCGGCCAGCATACCTGGTGGAGGATGAACCCGGGAAATCTCCTGAAAGAACCACTGCCCCACTAGAAGCTACCGGTAAGCTTTCTCACATACCCACATTACCCACATAACCACATACCACACTACCTGCATACTTTTCTACAGCCCTGCATGCCTCTCCTACAGCCTGGTATACCTTGTAAGCTCATTTTCTGAAGCACAGATTATTGCTTCTTTTAGCTTTTACCCAAAAATGATCATCTTGAAATAAAACCAGATTTTAATAATCTGCAAAAATGGCATGGAGCGTAAAATTGTCAGTCATCCATAATACTTAGGATACATATCGAGAGATTATTGCTCGTTGCTTGAAAACGCTTTAATACTAATTTTTGTTGCATCCATATACTTTTTGTTGTATCCATATACCTTTTATTGTATCCATATACCTTCTCTGTAAAATCATCATTGCAATGTACAACGATAAAACATAAAAATGTTAAAAAAATAATTTAACATTTATTACGATAAGGATTATAGTATAGGGAAGTATTGTTCTTCTTTTCGTCACATATAAAATAAAATAGACAAAGTTATCACATCTATTATATGCAAATTTTATGATGTGTTGATATATAACCTGGTCGATCATTCGACTCCTAACGCAAACCTGGAAGTGTAGTTAAATCGCAGTAATGAAAGAGCTGATGGATCATTCGACTACTGGCGTAAACGTGGAAATGTAGTTAAATGGCTGTAGTTAAAGAGTTAAAGCACTGACAGTTCATTAGAATACTGGCCTAAAGGTGGAAGTGTAATTAAATCTCTCATTGATCATTCCACCACACCACTATTGGTTTTTAGGTTAACCTCAAAAGTCTAGCTAAATCGAGGTTGGTGGTTAGTGGGGTGATAAAAGACAGCAATCATGTGATGAAATATACATTCTCCGTCGGTGTTCTGAATTAATACTCACGGTCATGCTCATATGGGAAAGTGAAAAATATATATACTCTTCTGGGCCTAACGAAATAATTAATGTTCCATAAATAGCTTTTTAATAATTAGTCGAAGATGGAGAAGTTACATTACTTTGATAAGACTCGTTGCATGATTAATTGGAAATATCGTTATAACAAATATGGTCATATCATACTTAAACATCCTAGTGCGTGTTTCCATTTACATATGTATGTGGTGACTGTAAGGTAATGTTTCACACGAAGGATGCATCCATGTTTCACATGAATGATGTATCCATTTTTCACACGAAGTATTTTGATTCTTCTTACTCACAACAGTTTCTGACCGATAACCAGTTTTTCATTACCCAACCATTTCATTCAGAAATTATTTCGTAAATTAATCCTGTCGAAGCTCATCAATTTTATATTTCATTATTTTTTAATCTAATAATACTTCACGAATAAGCTGTTGATAATGGATGGTAACTTTAACTGGATAAAATACATACATACAAAAACACACAAAAATCCGGGATTAAAAGGAATTTTTTAATGTATGTCTTTACTCTGTTCAATTTGTATACATGATTGGTAAGTTAAAAGAACAAACAACGACTTTAGTAATTTAAAAGAACAAACAACAACTTGCACCATTGTCGACTAGAAATATATTTACATTCTGAACAAAATGTATATTGTTAGTACATAAACCACTTGGCTTGTCAGATATTAGTTTTGTACATTTGGACATTTTCTCAGAAAAAAGACCAGAAATTGAGAATAAGCCTGATATGGCCTTCCGCATGTCGAACGAGGTTACTAGCCAGCGTGTCAGACTTGTGATGGTATCTTTGCGGGTTCGAATCATACAATGTGAATAGGCCTTTTCGGTTACAGTGTTATGTCCTTGAGCATGGTTCTTTACTCCAAATGCTTTGGTACTAAATGACTTATTTCAATTGATGTGCCAATAATCCCTTACACTCAAACTGAAACATATTTAAACGCAAACGTAAATAAATCTATAGACTGAACTTAAAGGGGGAAATTAATAATTTTGTTTATAAGTATTTTCAAAATGACCATGGCGTGAGTCAAAAGTTCGTTTCCAGAACATTTTAAGTTGTAAATAAGGCAACACCTTAAATTCAATATCAGTAAACGAATTTTAAAACATGATAAAAGTCAGTTGGGTCCTAAACTACTCTACTCTCAATCACGGCAAAGGTCAAACACACAAAATAAATTAAACATAATAAAAGACGCTTGAAGAATGAGAACCTGATGTCTGACCATTTGATGGGTATCACAAAAAATAAGATCGTTTGTAGCAGAAACGAAGATGAACGTAAATTTGAAGTTACGTTTCAAATTTAAAAATTATGTCCAATTACAACATATCGTTAATATCAATCTAGAATTGACATTTAAAGAAATAACAATATTACCTAAACACTGGTTTAGTGAGTTACATTCTTTTATTGATAAACGGTTTTGGGATCTAGTACTGACAATCCAATTTATGGAATTACATTCTAACATCTACACTAATCAGTATATGGAATGATAATCTAACATCGACACTACTCAGATTGTGGAATGACAATCTAACATCGACACTAATCAGATTGTGGAATGACAATCTAACATCGACACTACTCAGTTTGAGGAATGACAATCTAACATCGACACTAATCAGTATATGGAATGATAATCTAACATCGACACTACTCAGATTATGGAATGACAATCTAACATCGACACTAATCAGATTGTGGAATGACAATCTAACATCGACACTACTCAGTTTGTGGAATGACAATCTAACATCGACACTAATCAGTATATGGAATGATAATCTGACATCGACACTACTCAGATTATGGAATGACAATCTAACATCGACACTAATCAGTATATGGAATGATAATCTGACATCGACACTACTCAGATTATGGAATGACAATCTAACATCGACACTAATCAGTATATGGAATGATAATCTGACATCGACACTACTCAGATTGTGGAATGACAATCTAACATCGACACTAATCAGTATATGGAATGATAATCTAACATCGACACTACTCAGTTTGTGGAATGACAATCTAACATCGACACTAATCAGTATATGGAATGATAATCTAACATCGACACTACTCAGTTTGTGGAATGACAATCTAACATCGACACTAATCAGTATATGGAATGATAATCTAACATCGACACTACTCAGATTATGGAATGACAATCTAACATCGACACTAATCAGTATATGGAATGATAATCTAACATCGACACTACTCAGTTTGTGGAATGACAATCTAACATCGACACTAATCAGTATATGGAATGATAATCTAACATCGACATTACTCAGATTGTGGAATGACAATCTAACATCGACACTAATCAGATTGTGGAATGATAATCTAACATCGACACTACTCAGTTTGTGGAATGACAATCTAACATCGAGACTACTCAGATTGTGGAATGACAATCTAATTTCATCAACGTGTATTTTATCTCTGTAAACTCTATACAACTTTGTTATATATGTTGGATAGATTTTTCCAGAAACAGAAAAAAGTAACAAGTAAATTAGAAACAGAAACTGGATAATGACTTAATTCTGTTCCGTTTGGTGGCAATCATTGCCGACAAGGGGAGGGGGCATAGGATATATCATCAGGGCCCGAGCCTAACAACACTTTAATTTTTATAAAAGACAATTTTTTTTCAACAAGAACTAGGAGAGGCCCGGTTGCTTCTTACCCCAGGGCCGGTGACCCTCTCTACGGCCCAGGTGAAAAAAATAAGCGACATATTTAAGTCATGTGATCTGAGTGTGCCTATGTTCCTATTTTATGTTATGTTTTTAAATGAACGTCCTCGCTTGCTTTTTTATTTAGATTGAAATGTACAAATGTTTTTCTTCACAAACGATTTCACTATTACAGACTCCCTCCATAACCCCAAACCCCTCCCCAAAATAAAGATCTTCCTACATAATATGCATATACCTGTATACGGATATACATACATACATACATACATACATACATACATACATACATACATACATACATACATGCATGCATGCATGCATGCATGCATGCATGCATGCATGCATGCATGCATGCATGCATACATACATACATACATACATACATACATACATACATACATACATACATACATACATACATACATACATACATACATACATTCATACATACATACATACATACATACATACATACATACATACATACATACATACATACATACATACATACATACATACATACATACATACATACATATCACGACAGACTTGATTTCTCGCGGAAAACACTTCTGGTAGGACGGCACGTGTTTGAGTGCAAGATCAAGAAATATTTCTGTTCCAGAAAGGGAGAGAGGCAAACACAGTATGTTGTTCCTGTTCTCTAAAATGGGAGTTCAGACAGAAATGGAGAGAGGAGTGGGGTGGAGAATGCATCTTCATCGTGTAGGAAGTTATTTCCGTTTTGGGTATAGCTGTAATAAATCGTACATGAATGGGACTATACAGAATAACACCTGTGTACCGCATTATCCAACGCCTCGACGTCATACAGAGAAGTAATGTCACTGAACTGAGCGACCGAGGAGTACTTGAAGAAAAACAGAAACCAATAAATTTATACTGTAGTAAATGCATGCAAATGTGTAGGGTATTGCACCACTACAAAATAAATGTATTAAGTTATTTGAATACCACAAGTATGGACTTAGCTGACCACAAATTTAATGAGCATATTAAATATATGTATCTTTGACATGGATCTTAGAAACAATAATTTTAGACAGCTACCAGTAATATTCTGATGTGAAAGCATAACGTAATCATTTATCTTGAACGAATTTACATGTATGACCTTGTTCTATATTATTTTAATTTGTTTCTAATCTCTCTTATCACAATGTGAATGCAATCGCGTAACGTACACTTTTCGAGGTAATAAATTGAAACAAAATTATCTGGCTGAATGGATGCATGGCTAATTACTCAGATTTACTTGAAGATATTTATTATTGTTAATAAGTAACATAAATAATTAATACATACAGCTAGGCGACATGTTCGAAGGCTTTTCTCAGTTAACCTATCTGTCAGTTGTACAAGCTTTCTACCTGCCCCCAACTCAATGGATGTACACATACAACCCTCAATAGGTGATAAAGGAAATGCGTCGCATCACCTGGACTTGAACGTTTTAAATTTAGCTTTATTAGAAAACTGGAGGAGCTTTATTAGAAAACCGGGGGACAATCTCTCTCTCTCTCTCTCTCTCTCTCTCTCTCTCTCTCTCTCTCTCTCTCTCTCTCTCTCTCTCTCTCTGTTTTGAAAGCGCCCTTAGCGAACAACCAAAAACAACACTAATTTAAGATAACATATTAATACGCTTCTTAGCGACCGCAAACCCCTCCTGTGGCCTATAGTTAGAGCGTCTGCCTCGGATGCGGGAGGTCGTGGGTTAGATCCCCGGTCGAGTCATGCCAAAGACTTACACATATGAAACTAACAGCTGCCTCGCTTGACGCTCAGCATTCAGAGGTTAGTGTTAGGACTGGTCGGCCTGGTGTCAAGATAATGTGACTGGGTGGGACATCGTGCTACATGCCAGCGGCGTGATGCCCCAGTGCTAGACATCACTATAAACTATCACACTACAGACATCGTAGCGATATGACTGACAAATTTGTTAAAGCAACGTTAAAAATCAAAACACACACACACACACACACACACACACACACACACACTTAGCGACCGCACCATTGGTCTAAGAGGTTAGAGCTTCCGCTTCTTATGCGGAAGTCGCTCTTTGGAAGCCCAGCCCAGTCATAACAAAGATTTATAAAAATGGTTTTAGCAGCTGCCTCGCTTGGCGCTTATCATTAAGAAGTTAATGCTAGGACTGATCAGCCTGGTGTATCATGATACATGTCTTCGGGATGATGCCCCAGTTCTAGACATCACTCTAGACTCACACTGCAGACATCGTAGCGATATGATTCAAATTTTTTTAAAAAGCAACGTTAAAAATCCAAATCATACACACAGAGCATTAGTGCTTCAATGCACCCTCTCCCTTCAGTATTCATGTTCGTGCGTGTGTATGCGTGAGTGAAGACACAATAAATGTATGTATGTATGTATGTATGTATGTATGTATGTATGTATGTATGTATGTATGTATGTATGTATGTATGTATGTATGTATGTATGTATGTATGTATGTATGTATGTATGTATGTATGTATGTATGTATGTATGTATGTATGTGTGTGTGTGTGTGTGTGTGTGTGTGTATGTATGTATGTGTATACACACACACACACACACATATATATATATATATATAATATTAATAATAATAATAACAATAATAATAATAATGACAATAGCAAACAAACAACAATAAAATATTACTACTGCTGGTACTACTGTTAATACTACTACTACTACTACTACTACTACTACTACTACTACTACTACTACTACTACTACTACTAGCCAAATAACAATATTAACGGTTATATTTTATGTTAGTGAAGCAATTACTTCTGTGGAAATTATCTACATTGTGACCTTCTATTATTTATATATTTAAGTGACTGCTCGCTTTCTGCATTAAAATTTCTCTCCATGTCGTGCATTTTCTCTGGTTAAAGTGAAAACATTTTCTTGTAGGGTGTTTTGTTTGTATTTGGTGATAAGCAAGGTAAAATCACACTAGCTACATTTTTGTCTGATTACAATATATCACTATAAGATTCAAGCCATTTACATTATTTATACAATATGGTATAGCAATGACTGTTTACCAAGTTTAATTTTAAATCCAGTTTGTCAGGTAATAGTGACACTGTTAAGAGTTTCCTGTTATTCGTTTAAGACTGAATACCCCCATTGCCAGCAATAGTATAATCATTTGCTCGATTTTATAGCTTAAATGATTTGTATATTTTGTTCTCAGACGTATTTTCCCCTGACGCCATTGCAGGAACTTGATATGATTGATTAAAACATTTATAGTTGTTTCCAACTTTTGACAGATATTTTAATTCAAGTATAAGAACTACAACAAAAAATTTCTTACTAAACCCAGAATATGTTCATTCATTTTGAAATTTTGTGAACAATTACTTCCAGAAGTTTGTCCTGGGTTATAACTTGTAGACATGTATATAATTTTGTATGTAATTTATAAGTATGTAAATATGTATTAAAGACATGACAGTACATTTTACGCCTAACATATTTTAAATGCTTCACTAGGAAGACATGGTTGACTTGGCAGATTGACATTTCCAGTGGCCTAAAGGCTTAAGCTTCAGCTTCGGATGCGGAAGGTTGCGGGTTCAAACCCCTGGCCGAGTCATACTAAAGACGTATAAAAATGGTATTTCAGTTGCCTCGCGTGGCGCTCATCATTATGGGGTTAGTGTTAGGACTGGTTGGTCTGTTGTCAGGATAAAAGGACTGGGTGGACATGACGCTGTGTCTGCGGAATGATGCCCCAGTGCTAGATATCACTATAAACAAATAAACTATATAAAAAATCTTGTGAATGGCTTGCACTTGCAGACATTGTAGCGGTATGACTGAATTTTTGAAAGCTACTTTAAAACACACACACACACACATCACACACACACACGACCTAAAATACCATTTACTCGGTTAGCAATTAACCAACGACCATTAAAAAGATATATTTAAATCTCGCCTGGATTGTTTAAAAACAGACAGGGTCGTGTTCTCTGTATACAGATACCGTTGTATCGTCTGCATTCAGACTCGGTTGTGTCGTCTGCATACATGTTAGTGGAGGAAATTCACTTATAAAGTAATAAGGCTGTTAGATCATGCAATCATATAAAAATTTAAGATATAACTTTTCATGCACCCAACTTTTAGCGGAACGTAAAATGCTTTGCTATGGCCTTGTCTGTTTATCAGTTAACTTTTCCTTTTCCTTTTCTACAAAAAAAAATTAAGTTTTCTTTCATATGCAGTTACCAAAATCTTGTGAATGGCTTGCACTTGGGGTTCGAAAGTATGCTGTCCATTTCTTAGTTCAATGTCAAGGTCAGTTGCGTATAAATATTGACATAAAATATGGTGTTAGGGAAAATATGCTAATAATCAGAGGTAAAATGTTTAAGAATATATAGAGATGTGTTTGTGTGAAAACAATGTCATACCACAATGTCCGAAAGATGTCTAAGATACAAAACCAATCAGGCATTGGAAACAATATATGATCCAACCACTGCAGTGATTTGGTAGAAGATCGATGTGATGCTGGTACCATTTTTAAAAGTCTTTGGTATGACTCGGATGGAGTTGGAACCGCGGGTATTTTTTGTTTCGGGGTAGATGCCGATTTCTGGCTAAGCATTTTTCGGGTTGCAGAGTGAAACTACGAGATTGTCCTTTACTATTTCCTTTTCCTTTTGGGATAGGATAACGAAAATGGTGGTGGTGTGCACTTCCTTTTGGTGACATATTTTGGTGTTCAGGAGCACAAAAATGCCGCAGCTCTTTTATATACTGGACGATGTCGCCACTGATTGTCGGTCCGTCGTATTATTTTCATGTCATACATCACACATTGTGGAGGGTTTCGCTACGGACTAAATAGGGCCAGTTGTTGCTTTGATAAATCCAGTAAACTCTGTAACATGCTCAATATCTCTTGGACTTTGTTTATGTCAGCTGGTATTTTGTTAGTAGCTGTTGCTGCGGGTAAACAGGAGGAGGAGGGTGTCACCACTGGAGGAGAAGTTCCCGGAGAAACGGGTTTCCATTTTTTTCTTCATTAAATTAGGTATACATCATATCAATCTGGGTTTGGCTGACATCACCAGCAATTGAGAAGTGGAACAACCTGAGGCTACTGGAGACGTGGTCACCGTCACTGCAGGTCGTGGTTTTGGAATGTAAGGTTGCGTCCTGGCCAAAGTGCATCTCTATTTTCTGGGGACTTTTCTTTTTCTAGGAACTTTTATTTTTCTTAGGCTGTGATCTAGTCATCACTGCACATTTTCTTCTGGGTTCGTTTGGGTTGAGGAGTGTAAGGTAGTAGCCACACGGTTTCACGTGGAAGATGACATCGACAAAGAAGACCAGAAAATGATATGGTATATTATAACTAGTGGAAATGCTTTTGCATCAATCTGGTTTGACACGCATAACATCAATTTCCATGGCAGGTATTGTTATATTAGTTATAATCATAGCAAAGTTCCCAT
Source organism: Potamilus streckersoni (assembly GCA_016746295.1). Taxonomy (NCBI): domain Eukaryota; kingdom Metazoa; phylum Mollusca; class Bivalvia; order Unionida; family Unionidae; genus Potamilus; species Potamilus streckersoni. Next base: position 240,611 of record JAEAOA010000864.1, on the reverse strand, counting down.
GATGTGGTAATGAATCACTTATGTCATTGCGTACGGCATCCCTGTCATCGAAAGGCACATCATCGCACTCTACTTGAGAATCACCGAACACAGATGATGTCTGTTAGGATTCATCTTTCTTGCTTGCATTTGTTTTAATTACAATGAAATATCGGTCCTGGACGGGTTTTTTTATTCATACTAAACGCAATGAAGTGTCAGACTTGTGAGTCTTTCCTTTTTTGCCTAGTTTTGAAAGTCGTCTTTTTTCCTGGACAGCGATGCTATCTTCTCTAAGGTACCGTCATAAATGTACCGTAGTGTGATGGGTGAAAGGCAATGGAAAGGTAAGGACGGTGTGGAGACCATCTATTATGTTTATTAATAGCTGATTCTTTATAGATACATCGACCCATAATCAACGTCAGACAACAGCTGAAACACCGTACTTCGTATCCAGGTCATTATTAGGTCCCACGTAGACAAATCACATTTCTGCTAAAGTATTTTCAGCAGATAATCATTCCCTATCGATTCTTGCTGTGTCAAAGACATCCTTCTTGTTAGTGGCTATTGTCTTAGAACCATTTCTTTTATGCCAGTGTGTCCGTACGGCACGATGAAGTGGATGGGAATCCTCACTCGTGTCAGGTACATAATTCCATATAATGTTTCAAAAGCCGACTGATGATTGGTGTGAGGCTAAACGTACAATCTTGTGAGACTCATTGGTGGTCACATTAAAATATTGATCCTCTCCAGATCGCAAGGCTTTTATCAATGCCCCAAAGTTCATCACTTGACTGTTGCGACAAATTAGAATAAATCCTTTGACTTTACACGAAGTATGCATTTCTTCCTGTGGGTTCCGGTATTCACAGCAGTAATTTTTGGGATAGCCTCTTGCAAAAACGTAGAATCTTGTCGTCGAGATACTCGTCCGTCCAAGCTCCTAAACGATCTCCTTCGAAGTCATGGTGACGGTGACCCAGGCTATCAATGTCCGTTTTTCTTTCTTTATCATTTCATGAGTGTAAGTAGGATAAATTGCATCAATTGTATGATAGGAGTGTGATCAGAAAGATCTGTAACCTTGCGTCTTCAGACGTTGTTCGGAACAGGTAGGAGTGACAAATGTGTGTTGACAAGATTGTTCTCGTTCTTGTCTTTCTTCAATGCAGATTGTAGAGTCCAAACATCCCTCACATTCTGATCACAATGCTTGTGTTGCTCTCGATTGTTATAGCCATATTTACATTTCTCACAGTAATAACCATATCCCAGGAACCCAGCGATGATGGAAATGGCATCACAATGTTTATCATGATGATTGACGTGAATGTATTTTCCGTCTTTGAAAATTTTGCCTCGAAACAACAGAGGTCTGCACACTCCTTGAGGGTCAATGTGTGGCGTTGAGGCAAGACGTCTTTTAGTTTTTGCATTTCAGTGTCTCGAATAGGTCAGCTTGCTGTTACAGGTTTTCTTTTGTGTTGTATTAGCTTGGTTCGATTGTTGAATAGTTTTCCAGATTCTTTTCCATTCTACCATGTCGTTCTTGTTTGAATAAGTTCGTCCCAAACACGATGACTCTGGTTGTTATATTGAGTGTTGTTGATATAGACAGTACTGTGCTTGATGATACGAAGGTTGTTCACCAGTAACACCTTTTTGCGTTGTCTGGTTTCTTTGTAAAGAGAAACGTGAGCAATATAAGTGTGGCTTTTCCGTCGGTGATGTGAAACTTGTCGTTGGACTGCTGCAGGGGATTAATCTTGTCTATGATTTTGGAAGGTGCCAATTGTGATGGCCTGCTAAACTCGATCCAAACTGGGGACTTCAGACTGTCGCGATAAATGGAAAGTGTCAAGCGATAGTCTTAGTTGACTCGACATTGTCGTTTCATTGTGGTTAACAAGGAATCCCACACATCGGTGATGAACTCCTCTGCTTTCTCCAGCGGTACGTCAGACTTTAAATCTTTAAACTTCACCGTGTACGCGTAGTCCTAAATTTTCTAGTGGAGTGTTTATCTGTCTCTCGAATGTGGTAGTAGTTTTTAGGGGTTACTGGTTGTGGATTTTGGTTTGACAAATAATCCCTGGGTCTGGACTCTGGTTCAATCGTGTCGTCTTCGAAATCGCTGGTATGAATTTATGTTAAGACTTCAGCAACTGTGCGAGGCGACAGGCCACGTTTTTGCCTTTTACTTTCTTCTCCTGTCTCTACGAAATGGCGCGATCATTTCATCGCGAGTGCAAAAGAGTCAAATGATTACATTGTAAGCATCATAGCACCATATATATATATATATATATATATATATATATATATATATATATATATATATATATATATATATATATATATCAATGTAAGGTCGATGTCTTCTATATATAAATGGTCAGTGTCTTTCATCAAAGTATTCATTTCATTCAGATTGCTGGAAGAGCCAACACAGTTCGAACTTCTGATCAGGCCTTTGCGAGGTGTCATTCGAAGGTTTTATTCAGAGAAGCCGACAGACTATTCGCATTCCTTTAGAGATAAAAGTCAAGATACTTGCTATATCTATCAGAAGAATCGGCATCGTTCTTCTGAATATCCAAAACGTCAAAACAAGACAGTCATTTAAAGAGACAAAACTCAAGATACCTGTTAGCATTGTCAAGAGAAAGGACATTGCTCCTCAGAGTGCCCTAAGAAACAACAGAGGCAGAGGAAATAACAGGAAGAAGATGTATCCTCCAAAAAGGAAAATCACAGACAAGTCCAGAACAAGAAGAACGATAAGAAAATATGGCAAGAAGAAAGTGAGGAAAATAAGAGAAATCTGTCAGTGCAAGAATTTAAGAAAAGAGAGGGTGAAAAGACAAAGACGTCTATGAACCATTTTTAAAGTGATGCGTTGTGACATTGAATTATAAATGTTATGAGAATATGCCAGAAAGAAAGACGTAAATGTCTCTTGGCTTTGATTTTTATAATAAGGACCTACACTAACGTATTCACACACATCCATCATGAGCAAAATATGAGATTTTGAGTTTTACTTGATTTTGGCAAATACTGAGTAGTCTCTTTACGAGAGAGGTGGGTGGCCGTGAAAACGGCCGTTGGGTTATTTGTTTTTTTTTTAATAAGAAAACAAACTCAGGAAAGGGAAGTAATGAGCTTTAAGTGCCTTATCCCTTTGCCACAGCAAAGGACTAATTCTGGACCCGCTACTCTTGATTATTAGGTAGAAATTACTAGTGCTGGTATCTCAGGTGTAGTATATGTATAGATGGGGTTGGACTGCTTGGCTCGGGAAGGTCTTTTTCTCTTGGGTCGTATTAAAGAAGTTTGATACATTTGTTTCAGACTCCTTAACTTTGCCAAAATGTATACGTTTGAATTACACTGTCCTCCTTCTCTCTTAGACCTTGTGTCTTCTTGCTTCTTCTTCTCGCTGTTGCTATTGAATGAGAAAGGCTTGTTCTTTTTATGCTGTTGTTAAAATTTATCCAATTCTACTTTCTTACTCTATTTAAAATCCTCGACGTACGGTAAGGAAGGATAAGGTGGTGAAGGTGTTGGTACTGGAACAAATTCTTGTGAAGAAAAAAGAAAACCTATTAAATTAAAATCGTTCTCTTCTGGAAGTAAAACATTGATAGCTGCTGATATGGCATCACTTCTCGTCCCCACGCCGGTGCATACAAATTCATCGTCTTCATAGCTTCTGTTATGTTCTAACTCTGTCTCATTGATCCACTGCGCACAGACGCTAGCGCACATATACAGGGAATCTGACGTTACATGTAGCTCTCTTCGGATTAGAAGACAGTCTCCGCACTGTGACTGAATTTTGTCACATGTGTTAGGATTGGTGAAAGAATTCAATCCGATTCGATCTCTTCCAATATAAATATCGGCAGTTCACCTCATTCCATTCACTTGTTTTCGTCAGAAGGTGGGGACTGACTTATTATCGTCTACCCTCCTATCGTCGATGCTATTCCATCCGGACTATCCCGTATATGTCAGATCATCATGAGCAATTACCCAGATTACATAGACAGCCCTTTGGAAACCAAGAATTTTTGTGGAGAGAATGGCCTTCTGAAGAGAGTCTTAATCTACTATCCAGAGGTCATGCAATGTTTGTGAAAGAGAAAAAGATTCGTTCGATGCCCTGTATGTTAATTGAATGGTGTTATAAATAAAGATCCAAAGACCCTTTTCATTGCCACACCATTGCATAAACATATATATTCTCTCTTGCCGTATTTGTGTATTAGTTAGTTTGTCCATGTCTGTCTCTGTACATCTTTATGTTGCCCCTAGAGTAACGCGTGTTCATAATTGTTTCCAGTGACCAGTACTTGGCGTCACCCCAGTTCAATTTCCCTTTAGGCTAAACAGTCCCAACCTGTTCCATTTTCTATTTTTAGGCTATAGTGCAACCCCTAAATTTAACATTGAAGTCTATGTGACACTATATGATCCCCCTACAAAACTATTGTTCCTCCTTCATCTCCATTACCAGGTTTGCGACAGAGTTCGAAAGTTATGCAAAAAAACTATCAAGTGCATCAAATATCACATCTTTCTTTTGGAACAAATGTTATATCTTTCTTTTGGAACAAATGTTATATCTTTCTTTTGGAACAACTGTCACACCTTTCTTTTGGAGCAATTCTTACAACTTTCTTTACTCGGTTTTATTATCTCAGTTGAGTCCGCAAAGTACGCGGTTGACATCGCATATTCGTCGGTGTTTACAGTTTTTGTTGGCCTGACTATATTATTAAGATTCCTCCTATGCATATTTTACACATGGTATGTAGTATCGCCCCAGACATTGCCACGACGATTCATGTTAATCTAACTCGTGGCACCATTAGCGTCAGTTACCAGAAGAACCTTTAAGGTTCAAGGTCGAATGTTAGTCTGGTCTTGATTACTCCAGCGACGTCAATTATCTTCTATGTAACAATCTAGGATTAACATACGTTAAATTTTCATCTGGACAGGCATGCGTTGGACCTCCGAAAGGTTGACTCTAATGATACAACGATAAATCAGAGACTGTCCTAATATTTAATACAATAATGGTCTCTCGCGTGTTATCAACGCAAGAAAATAAGTTTACGTGACATTTTGCGATGTGGTCCGTGGATTGATTATAAGAACTCGAAAGGATTTTGCGTGTCTAGCCCCGCGTGCTGCACTTATTGATGAATAAGTTGCACTGCGAGTCGTTGCTGATTTAATCCCAATTAAAAATCACATAAAATCTTCTGTTGAAGGTTCGCTTAACATTAACAAGTTTGAACAAAATAGGGATATGAGGACCAAATATTACAATAGACCGTACTTGGAATTTATTTTTAAAGATTGTTGACACAGCGAATGAACTAATGCATCAGCTGGAAGTATGTGCCAACATTGATGGTGATTTGTTCCACTTGTTGATGAACATCTGTGTGAAGATAAAAATTAATACGCCATATTTAATAGACAATCAGATCTACGCCACTGTCAAGTAAAAATCAGTTGAAGCAATCACTGATACTAGGTCGAAGCCAACATGGAATCATCGCATTAGCACGCGAAAACACCCAGTCTCTGGATGCTATGCCATCGTCAAGCATGTGCGCGCTGCTCCAAACGAGATGATCCTGTCTAGCAAAATATACACTGCAGTTACGTTACTAACAGAAGAACTGTGATAGACCATCAATTTACCGACGCGAAAATATAATTTTAGCTGAATAACAGTGCGAGATGACATTGCCATGTAAAAGGTATTACTCAATAAATGTAAATGCACATTTTTGACATAGCTGCAAGGAGTGGCGAGTGCTGTGACTACGGCAACTATGATCAGCATTGTTGTCTGAGCTAATTCGATAGCATCTAGTGTAACCTTTTTTTTCTATTTCGTTACACTTACGCACACTAATACGTATCTATTCATTATTCTGGAGGCGGCACAAAACAATATCAGCAAAATAGTCACATTGTACTCGGTGGCTCTCAAAGATAGAACGATCACAACATTCAACTTTGAGACTGTTGACCAAAATGGAAAATTTTCATTATAGGTATACGAGACAACGCTCACCTATCACGGTTCATCAACCCTTGAAGACATGATGCGGTTGAAAAAAGAATGCTCTGTGTGCCAAAAATGTACAGCGGACAAAGATCATAGGGAATATGGAAGGGGTTCTGGGCTGGGTGTCGTTATAGGAAAGCGAGGCTTTATACATCCATTCATTATGATAATATTACTGGATAACAATTTACCACACCAGTATGACTTTAACCTTAATGAATTTGTACATAATTATTATATTCTGAACGGTAAGTGAATAAAAACATCAAAACGATATGTCTCCGAAATGGTGATTTATGAAGAATTGTTACTTACAATTAAGTTAATCCGATACCTTTGCCATCCTCTCCTCTTTCATCTTTACTTTATCGCGAGGAGTATGCAATAAATATCGTGCTCAAATCGTATGATACAAACGGTTGTTATTAAACGTTATGTCTCTAACAGCGCATTAAAATAACGCTTGAATATCAAGAGTACTGTTTGTTGTTGTTGTTGGGTTTAACGCCATTTTTCAGCACACGATAGGCTATCATGGCGGTCAGTATTACTGGTGGAGAAAGAAACCGGGAAATCATCGACCCACGAGAAGTTACTGGCAGGCTTTCTCACATATCCACATTCGCCGAATCCTAGACTCGAACTCACGCAGAGGTGAGATGGCAGTGATCCGTAACGGACAGCGCTTTAGACCACTCGGCCACTCTGGGCCCCGAGTACAGTTTGATTAGTATATGCACATCAAAGAAGTAACGCAGGAATATCAGTAAGGAGTACTATTTGATCAATATATGCACATAAAACAAGTAACGCTGGATTGTCAGTTAGGAGTGTAATATGACTAGTATATGCACATTACACAAGTAACGCTGTAATATCAGTACTATCTGATCAATATATGCACATAAAGCAAGTAACGCTGGAATATCAGTTTTGAGTACTATTTGATCAATATATGCAGATAAAGCAAGTAACGCTGGACAATAAGTTAGGAGTACTATCGATTAGCAAACGTAATAAAACGACCACTCTCTTGCAGATGCCAACGATCACTATAATAGCATATTTCTTCATTGATCACATTTTGCAGAGAGAGAGAGAGAGAGAGAGAGAGAGAGAGAGAGAGAGAGAGAGAGAGAGAGAGAGAGAGAGAGAGAGAGAGAGAGAGAGAGAGAGAGAGAGAGAGAGAGAGAGAGAGAACCAATCAATGAATGAATATACGGACATTTACTAGGAAACAGAGTGGTAGAAAGCAATTAATGTGACATTTGGTTTGACTCGGAGATTATTCATGGTCATGACATCCGGATCTCTTATCAGGTCAGGTTGTATGATTTCGTATTACGATTTTTTCCTATTCGAGTTGTTTATTGGCATATATCCTGTGTTGAGACGTTTACAGCAATAACAATGAAACCTAAAAGGCAACAGAGTACAAATACTGCTACTACTACTACTACTACATCTATCATCTATTACTACCACATGATTACCTGTTGCTTTTATCGTTAGTGCTGTTAAAACGTTTGTGACGACGATAACATTATTATTATTATTATTATTATTATTATTATTATTATTATTATTATTATTATTATTATTATTATTATTATTATTATTATTAAGGTAATAAAGCGAGATTTAGGGATGGCGTAAACTCATTGTCACGGTTGAAAGTGTTGCAATCTCATTACTGCAGAAATTTGATAACACCAACTGTTGCCTGACCTAGGATTGCTTTTCATTCATCAAGACCAGCTTACTACACTGGCAGGAGTGGTGGACTGGTACAAAAACTCTAATTTCTATATATCTTGATCGAATTTAAGACTAGATCCTGTAATGCGTGTATCTCTCATTGAATTTATTTTAGAAATATTGCGGATATTGTCAGTTAATATTGTCTGATACTAACATTTCCCCTGAGTCACATAGCTGTATTTTTCTTTTTTCAATCAGGCTCGGTTTTAGGGTTACAACCATGAAGCCATTAAGACGGCTCTTGCACACAATACTGTCATGAAAAAAGGGCAAGCTATTTGTGCAACTATCATTGATTCCCGGATTTCATTTGCCCCTGGAGGAAACTTATTAGGTTAGCTGTTTATAGTCCAACCGGTAATTTGTATACACTCTTGTCGTTGCAAGAGGAATTAATGTATGCGGTCAACATAGATTTAATAGTCTGTCCTGACCCATCAGGATCCCCCCTTCGTGGTCGTAACTTAAAAGTCATTGAAATCCTCATTTTATAACCATATAAACACTTTCTAGAAAAAAAACAACAAGTCCCTACTGCAACAAACCGGGGACTCGTTTCCATCTGGCGACTTTCCCTGGATTAGAGCTCTGAAACTGTTCATCGCTAAACCCCTAAAGGTATACATTGAGTTGTTTGATATAGAATGGGAATACACGTGAAGGAAAAGGCGTTAGGCATAGGCAGGTAAAAGAAAGATAACACTGTCGTTGTCATTATTTTCTGATGACTTAGCTGAGACGCCAAGTGAGCTTATGGTATGGCGCATTGTATCACATGCATTGTGCGTCAACACTTCGATTTGGTCTAAAACTTCTAACGAAGGTCTACCAAATTGCTCACATTGCATTCTGGTTTGACTCTCTCTTAACTTTACACAAATTATAATGATCTAACCATGAATGCACTGTCAGTGGTTAAACAAATAGAAAGTAAAACCCGTAAACGAATCGTAAAGGTGCTCAACAGACAATTTGAAAAAATACAATAGCGCTAACACCATTCATTTTTTTAAAATACCCGGCTTCAATTCGTTGTAAATTTAGCTGTTGCCCAAGAAAACCTCAAAGATAATCTTCAAAAGACATTTTTTCTTCTTCAAAAATACGTAGTAGAAATTATGGAAATTTTAAATGAAACATTCTGGCATAAAAATATAAGAAAAAAAGATGATAAAATCCGTTATTAAAAATAGAAATAGCTTTAAACAATTTTTTTTCTCCTAAATGGCGCTGAGCTTACTTTTTCACAAAATTTGATAGAAAATATTCCGGTACGAATGGCTTTCACGCATTATACAAATTAAGTCGATTCACCGTCCAATACGACCGTTTTGGCTCAACTTAAAATGGCCTTAAAATGACTTTCAAAAACAACAGCTAAACAGAATTTTACCGATTTTGACAGAAGGAATCCAGACATATAAAGTTCCTTTAAATATTGAACAAATAAGTTCCATTCATCATAATCATTATCATCACAATCCCGTAACCTAAGAGGTGGTTGGGGTACGACAGATAATTTCACTATCAATTCTTTCCATCTTTCCCTGTTCTCCAAACCCTATGCATATCAACTCTTTAATGATGTCTTTCCACCTTCATTTATGTCTGCCTCGTTTGTCCACCCTCTCACTATGTCATGCAAAATTATTTTTTCTAACCCAGATAAGCGTGAAACATGACCTTATCACTTGATTGTTCGTTTTACACAGTGTTTAGGAGATCTTTGTATGGACCGATGGTTCGTTGGCTCTCATTGTTATGTGGTCAATGTATGAGATGAACAAGATCTTAGGGTAAAAACCTTTTTCGAAGGGGTGAGCGTCAGATGTTCACACGTATACTTAAAAACAGATACAAAAATATAGCACATAAGCTTTATTTTGGAAGCAAGAACAATGTTGTTATTCTTCTAGATTGATCTCAACCGTCTTTTGTGCTGTTGTTGTCTGTCAATCATAGACTAGTTTTGGTTTGGAGCCCTCATCAATGATAATTGATCTCAAGTATTTGAAGCTTGTGACTGTTTCCAGTTTCCGTCCACTGACCTTAATCTTTGCACTGACACCATTGCTGTTGTCATCAAGTGGGTCTTTTCGGCGTAAATTTCCACAATGTATGCTGTGGAGGTTGTGTTAAGTCGCTCAGCCAAGTCAGCCAATTCTTGTACATCTCATGTCAAGCCATCAATATATAATCTACGAAACTAAGGTTGGTGATTACTCTTCCTCCGATCCTGACAGTGCCTTCACAGTTTACAAAGGGATCCTCCATGATCCTTTCCAGGAAATGTTTAAGGGTGTGGGTAACAGTAGACATCTCTATCTAACTCTGACTGTTGTTTGTAAACAATCCCTTAAACAGCAGATCTGTTATGTGTCAAATTTTGAAAACTCTGAGGACAGCACTACTTACTTTGTCAGAGAGGTGTTCTATAAATCGCATTATGTTTAAGCTGATGTTTGACTTCCTCATAGTTGCCCATAAGGTTGCAAACCATATCCAGTCAAAAGACTCCTAGAAATCTGTGATAGATGTGGTATATTTAGATGATTCTAAAGATATTTCTTGCAAAGAAGTTTGAGATTCAAGATTTGTTCTGTGACATTCCATACTGCTCGAAAGCCTGTCTGCTCTTCAGCAATGACTTTCTCTGCTTGAGGCTTTAATCTGTTTTAGAAGTATCTTCAGCACGACTGCTCGGATGGCTAATTAGATTAACGGTTCTGTTGTGGGGCATTCTCCTGTCTGCCGTATCTTGCTAAAGATTGTTTTTAAGACCGTGCTCGTCTTTTTTATATCTTTTTGCATGAGCTCTGGTGATATGATGTCAGCTTTAGTTGACTTTCGTTTCTTTAGTGTACTAAGTGAAGACTCTATATCCTCGGGAAGATTTGTATTATCTTTTGACTAAGAGCAGTTTAGTATTGCTGGATCTACTGGGGTCTTCTGATTATACAATGCTAAGTAGCATTTCGTCCATCGCTGGAGGATTTCTTAATCTTATGCGTGGCATTTGTCTGATCTGCCTTGGATGGTGATAGTTTTCCCTTGTTTAATAGTTGTGAGATCTTTCACCAGTTGATATACAATATCGCTGATGTTTCTGTTCATGCTGTCTTAGATTTCGCAATATTGTTGTCTTTCTATCCAGGACTCCTTTGCCTTTTCATGCTTTTCCTGATCATGTTGTTTGTCTCTGTATTGTTTTTAGCTCCCTCATGATCTCTTTTTCCCTGTATCAGTTCTCTTCTTTTGTCACTCATTGACATCTGTTGAGACCCAAGGTTTTATTTTTGTCCGACAATGTTTGTTAATGATCTCGCTGACTGTGTTAGTCACAGCTGTGTTAAATGGGATGTTTAGGGACTGTAGGTCTGTGTCTTGACATTTCAGGGTGATATTAGGTACGAATTTACAACCTATCATTGTTTGGAAGGCTTCGGTGACAATAGAATGTTTTTATTCTTGAATTTCAAATCTGATTATAAGTTGGTTAGGCTTTTCAATTATTTATTTTGTTGATGCGAAACGTTGTCATTAATAAATCATGATCATTTTCAATATCTACTCCTAGGAAACTTCGTGTACTGATGGTGTTCAGTCTTGTGCTAAATGTCCCTTTTACAAAGATGTGGTCAATCAGGTAGTGTTGTTTTCCATCTGGACTGTGTAAAGTCCATCCTCTAGAGGCTTTGTAAAATCCAAATGTATTAGCTACTAGCTCAAGGCAGTTGTGCGCAGCAAACTCATATGGCGTGCAGAGCCATCAAATAAGGTAAAAGATTTATCAAAATGAGAAACTTTGAAGTAACTGTTTTACTAATGTATTCAGTCTACAGCACTTGAAAAAATTATACAGAGAGACTTATCTGAACTCAGATTTTTTTCAAACACAGCTCTTGGCTATCAGCATATGTGTTATGTGTCAAATTTTGAAAACTCTTAGAAGCATTGGTTAAAGGAATTATATTAAAGTCAATTTAATTAAAATAGAAAGGGCTAGAGATACTTATATAATTTTTTTCATTTCATCTCTGAACGTCAAAGGAAATTCGTTCCACGCGACGAAACTTGACCGAGTCATATGCTATGGTACAATGGTATGACATAAGACCCTTTCCCAAAATTAACCGGTTAAAGGGGGAAACTTGGTAATAATTGATTGTTCAAAATAACGTTAATTACGGCATGATTAGCTGTCTTTAAAAATTCTACTGAGAAGATTTAGGAAACAGTCTATTCTGATTGGTTAATAGTAATTTATGGGCGCAACTCTGTAAGGAATTAAGGATTTTGCTTTGGAAAAATTCTTCAGTCTTTAAACTTTCTTGTGATAAGTAGGAGGCCGACTCCGGGAACATGAAAGACGTCTCTTGTGATTTAAATAAAGCATGAGAGTTGTCTCAGAAAGTAGACAATCTCAACATTTGAGGTTCGTTGGAAACGAATAAGAAACGGCAAAAGGTACGCAATCTTAGTTTCCCGATTTTAATATGTTATTTCATTTGTTGATTTACTTGCAAATGTATTGATGTTATGATGCATGTATGTAAGATTTCATTTTGTAGGGTTCTAGTGAAATGTTAGTCATGACATTTTATTCTTTTGATTTTCTAATTATAAATTCATTTAGAGAATTGACAAGATTGCATAATTGAATATTTGATGCATAGGAGCGCTTAGGAATTTGCGAGAATTAGGCTTAATAAATGATGGGTAATGTTTCGTAGTTTTATGAATTAACTCTATGTCTAGAATGACATGTATTAAGTGTATATCCAGATACTAGTTCGTAATATTTAATTGATCACGTAAACTATTTTATAATAGTTAGATTTGAGGGTCTAAGCCATGTAATTTAACACTACTAGATAGTTTAATGTAAGAAGTCAACAGGTTGTTAAATACGGGCACATACATATATATTTATATATATATATATATATATATATATATATATATATATATATATATATATATATATATATATATATATATATATATATATATATATATATATATATATATACGCACACACACATATTTGTTATCCTACTCATTGGACATTTTGTGTTTTCATTCCTTTGATAACGGAAACTATGGGTTGATACTGTTCGTATTACTGTAGCTAATTTAAATCTTCTCAGACACGGTATATTTCTTTGTGTTGTCTAAAATTGCTGCTGGAACAACTTTTTCTGGGGATGGTAAAGACGCGAAATACATTTTTATTAGTTTCATCATGCATTGTATAGTATAATTATTCTGTTACGAGTCTAAAGGCATGTATGTATTTAGTGGTTACACTGTTATAATACGGTTACATTGTATGTATGTATGTATGTATGTATGTATGTATGTATGTATGTATGTATGTATGTATGTATGTATGTATGTATGTATGTATGTATGTATGTATGTATGTATGTATGTATGTATGTATGTATGTGTGTGTGTGTGTGTGTGTGTGTGTGTGTGTGTGTGTGTGTGTGTGTATGTATGTATGTATGTATGTATGTATGTATGTATGTATGTATGTATGTATGTATGTATGTATGTATGTATGTATGTATGTATGTATGTATGTATGTATGTATGTATGTATGTATGTCGTTGTTGTTGTTGTTAATGTGCTTAACACCATTTTCAGCACATGATATGCTATTTATGGCGGCCAGTATTAATGGTGGAGGAAGAAACCGGGAAATCACCAGAAAGAACCACCGACCCACGAAAAGCTACTGGCAAGCTTCCTCACCTATCCACATTCGCCGAATCTTAAACTCGAACACACGCAGACTGAGGTGAGATGGCAGTGATCCATAACGGACAGAGCTTTAGACCACTCGGCCACTCGGGGCCCCGTATGTATGTATGTATGTATGTATGTATGTATGTATGTATGTATGTATGTATGTATGTATGTATGTATGTATGTATGTATGTATGTATGTATGTATGTATGTATGTATGTATGTATGTATGTATGTATGTATGTATGTATGTATGTATGTATGTATGCATGCATGCATGCATGCATGCATGCATGCATGCATGCATGTCTGTGTGTGTGTATGTATGTATGTATGTATGTATGTATGTATGTATGTATGTATGTATGTATGTATGTATGTATGTATGTATGTATGTATGTATGTATGTATGTATGTATGTATGTATGTATGTATGTATGTATGTATGTATGTATGTATGTATGTATGTATGTTCTGATAAGCTGAGCGCTGCTTCAGCAGGGAAAACATTGATAAATATTTACCATTATGTAGCTGAACAAAAAAAAAATACTTTAATCTGAACGACCATCGTATATCATATTAGGTGATCCATTAAAATAGGTTGATGCCATATCTATACAGTTTATTCAAGGACACATTGTTACTCAAAAATGTAATACATAGACGATAATATTTTGAAATAAATTATTAAAGAAAAAGAAAACAAGTTGACAAGGAAATAGCGGCAATAATGAATGGGGCCACCATAGAGACAAAGGGACATAATGTTAAATTTGTCGTTTGCATTCTGGGTACAATGAGACTTTTACATGGGTGGGTCTCTCTAGGGACAAGAGGGAATGTATAGCGACAAGGTATTTTGTCTGTTTAGGGATAAGATGAATTGAAAAGGAGAGAATACATGGTACTCCACACTGAGGCAACAATGGCAACAATGCAGCAAGTGGCTGATCTGAATCAGGTGGACCAATATGGTAAGGGGCTGACCCGAATACTCTATGGACAATTAGAGTCATAAACATAGAGAGGTTGTTTAGACAAGATCAGAGACATAGACATTTATGAACATGAATCTCTAACACAAAAATCTATTACAATATTGTTAGGCAAGAGAGAATAGACATCTTCGTTTCCAAAGAGTTGTACAGTCATTTGGGTAATTACCCATGATGATGCGGCATACATGTGATAGTCCGGTTGGAACAGCATCGCCGATAGGAGGGTAGACGATTCTACGCTATTCCACATTTTGTGACGATAACGTATGAATGGAATGAGGTTAACTGCCGTTATTTATATTGAAAAAGGGGATCGAAACGGATTGAATTCTTTCACCAATCCTAACACGTGAGACAAAATTCAGTCACAGTGCGGAGTCTGTCTTCCAATCCGAAGAGAGCTACTTGTAACGCCACATTCCCTGTATAGGTGCGCTAGCGTCTGTGCGCAGTGAATCAATAATACGACAGAGTTAGAACATTACAGAAATTAGGAAGATAATGAAGCTTACACAGGCCGTGTAGATTAGAAGCGAGGGCATATCAGCAGCTACCAAAGCAAACACAGTTGTACTTCCAGAAGAGAAGGAATTTAATTCTGATGGATTTTCTCTCTTTTTCATAAGAAAAATTTGTTCCGGTACCAGCCTTCTCCTTCCTTACCGAACGTCGAGGATTTTAAAAAAAGAGACAGAAAGAAGAATTTGATACTTTTTTGCAAGAGGCCGAACAAGCCTTTCGTATTAAACAGCAAGAGAGAAAAGAAGAGGCAAGCAGAAAACGCTTGAGATGCCAATGCTAGTGATTTCTACCAAATCATTAACAGTAACAGGTCAAGAAGTAGGCCTTAGCCGAAGAAATTAATAGATCAGTTTAAGAAATACAAAAGTTGCAAGACATTTTGGCTCCACGCTACACATTGAAAGTATGCCCTCACGAAGTGTGCAGACTTTGTAGTTTCGAGGCAAACATTTTAAACACGGAAAGTATTTATGTCTGTCATCACGATGTACACTTCGACACCATTACCAGTATCACTGCATTCCTTGGATGCATTTATTATTGTGAGAAATGTACCTGTAGCTATAACAATCGAGACCAACACAAGTATTGTGGATCGCAATTGTGAGGATGTTTGGCCTCTAAACCTACCTTGACGAAGGACATGAATGGGTGCATTGCCATACATGTCAGTACGAGTGATTTGACCACCTTGTCAGCTTACTTTTGTCACTCCAGCCTGTTAGCAACAATATCTGAAGACCCAAGGTTCATAGCGGAAAAGTGCTTGTCAACTCATGAAATTGTGCCCTACTTATGAACGAAGCATACGTACCAATATTGCCAAGGTGTATATTTGTCTAGAAAAGAAACGATGTTTTTTTGTCACCAAATCATGGACATAAAATAATATTGCAACATTCAAAGATACCAACCCAAACATGAGGAGGAGAAAGATGACTAGAATAAGAAAGAGAATTTCATCTTTTTTGATTTGGATGCATGCAAGAGACTGGTATTAACATTCCTAATTTCTGCGTGGATCATCGAGACATCTTTTGCCTTTGCTCTCACTGCAGCAAGATTCATGAAGGACGTGAAAAAAATCTTTCGGGGACCAAACACGTTGGACTATTTCGTACAATGGATCTTAGACCATATCGACGAGACGTGGAGCTAAAATTACCTCGAACATTATGGATATTGCCATAGCTTTTCCACGGTGATGGCTCACTATTTCTCGGGATACGATGCTTAGTTTCTTCTGAAATACTATATGGAACAAGGTACCGAAATCCTAACCTCATCTTGAATGGAGCCAAAATCATCTCCATGCAAGTGAGACAAGTGCAGTTTAAAGGTTTGACGAGTTACTTGGCCACGCCATAGAGTCTAATGCCTAAACTATTTGGAATGACAGAAATGGCCAATTGATATTTTTCTTTTTCTTTATACCGAAAACATTCAAACCACCGTTCTACTCGACGTGACTAATACTCAATACCACGATCCTAACAACATGCATACCGAACAACGATAAACATTTTACGCTTTATACCACACTGACGCCTCGTACCCTTCGACTTTCAGGAAAATATTAAGTATTATCGATCTGACGGGGGTATTTTATGGCGATGCTGTTGAAAATTTCGAAAATTGATCATGGAACACGGCGGACCAATTTTTTGAAAACGTCCGCACCATTGTAAAAGCGTGTTGCTTAGTTTACATAAAATGATTCATGTCGGATAAGACCCTGGTTTTTATACACTCTCAAACGACCAACTTTGTCAAATTTCAAAGCCCTAGGTTGACTACATTATTTGCGTGAAGACAAATAATGTTTGAAATTTGACAGTAACAGTTGTAGGGGAAAAGCCGGGTCATAGATAAAAGACTCCTAAAAAGCCTCAAACAGGTGCATCGAATATATTGTCATATGAGATGGTTCACAAAGAATGATGACGTCGATGATGATGATGCATCATATGTTTTGGTCATCAACAAGACGGTTATCGTGAGGGTGTTGACGAGGAGGTCGATCGTACTTGTTTGGGGCTTTTGAGGTGTCTCTGGGCTAAAACCTGCCTTTCATTTTCTATTTCTTACCCCTCGTGGTATGGTGGGGAATCTTTTGGAAATCAAATTGGAGAATATCTTGGAACCCACAGAAAAAGTAGAAGAGAA
This sequence comes from Potamilus streckersoni, assembly GCA_016746295.1. NCBI lineage: Eukaryota > Metazoa > Mollusca > Bivalvia > Unionida > Unionidae > Potamilus > Potamilus streckersoni. The sequence goes on along the minus strand of JAEAOA010000864.1, from coordinate 223,320 downwards.
CATGGTGATGTCCAGATGATCAGAACAAGAAGACTATTTAGCTTTCTGTTAGGACACTGACCAATAAAAATTACTGTGGACGTCAAAACAATCATCCCAGTCAAATTCAACACGATAAATATATGATAAGTCAAGAAAATAATTGGAGGAGCAAAAAAAAAATTACATTGTTGCAAAATTACATTGACGTCAGCTTTCAGATTAGATTAAATACTCCTTCTAATTCTTTACATACATTGTAAACCGCAAGTGTAAAAGAGGGTGAAATACCCAATATTCCACCGTATAAGCATCCTATTAAACATTGGATAAACTCCCAGACAGATGCATTAAATTACAACACAGAAAAAAAATATAAAAAAAATCTTTTAATCACAACGGCTTTAAACAAACTCAACTATAGAATGACGTAAATAATGACATTCAGCAAAATCGGTAACGTATTAAACTTAATAAAGTATTTATACAACATTTTCTTTCAAACTTGAATTTATGAATGCGAACATGAATAGTTTGTCGTGGCTGCAGAAGGAAAATGAGTTAACGACAATAATAAATAATGAAAGTATGATAAAATCAATGCACTCCACTTATGAATAATCTATAATTGATTGTCTACGACAACCAAATGTTACCAACTGTATAAACGACCTTATTGTAGCCATAAAACAATCAAACATTTACCAAAATAAAAAGAACCAAATAATAATATTGGTGTCCTACTGGGTAGTGACTAAAAGTTAATTTATAAATTAGACAAAAAGAGTAGATGCACAAGAAAGGATTTGAATGATTTATATATTTGTTCTCCTTTGGAAACATATTTAATCAAATCTGAAATAGAAGAAACCACTTGTGATTAATGCTGCATCATTTGTAAAATTGAAACCCAAATAGACGAATACATAGAAATAGAGAAAGCCGAATGAGGTGCATAAATAAATATAGTGAGTCTTGCTTCTCGTTGTAGAATGGATACAATCAAATAGGAATATCGATTAATAGAAAACGGAGTTGGCTAACAAAACCTAACGAATACCTGCATACATAGTGCTTCCTTGAATATAAGGGATCAAGTCATCCTAGGTCTTCTAGAGCAACACTGGTAACTATTAGTTTTTGGGGCCTAAGATGACCGGGTGGTTAAAGGAACACACCTTTACAGATCACTAGCATCTCACTTCTGTCAGCATTGGATCAAGTCTCTGTCTATGACAAAACGTTTTGTGGCGTGGTAAGTCTTGTGATGTGGCAAATCTTGTGACGTGGCAAGTCTTTTGACGTGTTCTCAGAAGAGTTTTATCATTTATTTGTCATTTAACATCTTGAGGACTATATTATGAATATTCTTTGAAACTTTAACTTTATAAACAATATAACACTAATGACAAAAGACGTTTCATCGACAACCTTATATTTAAATATCATTTAGTTTCTGTCACGGTCTTTCCCTAGAATCAAACTTCTGATACGATTCAGATAACAACAGTTTAAAAATGTTGAAATATTCTGCTGTTCGTATTTCACTTGAATCTGCACAAAGTCTGTTTAAATTAGTTCTCGTAGCTCATGAAGCAAACTATGAATTCGCTTGTTTTATCGTGTTCACGAAAATCATATTCGGAACAAAGGGGAGACAACAAAGAAACCATATGGAACATTCAATGTAAGTTGCACCTTTACACCCTTATTCGTAATTTCCCACCACGCCTGAAAAACTGTAATTTATCTCCTTCTCCCAAATATACGAAAACCCATCTCTGGCTAAAGATTGTGGAATATATCCTTCCGTATGTTTAAACCATTTCCCTTTGAACGTCTGAAATGGACATTCGAAATTACAGGCAAAACCACAGTAGATATGTATTCATGGTTGATTCCTGATTCACGACTAACTTTTAGTATCCATGCTTGTTAATGAGTGTATGAATGAGATCCATAGATTGTTAATGAGTGTATGAATGAGATTCAGAGTGTTAATGAGCGTATGAATGAGATCCATAGATTGTTAATGAGTGTATGAATGAGATCCAGAGTGTTAATGAGTGTATGAATGAGATCCAGAGTGTTAATGAGCGTATGAATGGGATCCATAGAGTGTTAATGAGTGTATGAATGAGATCCAGAGTGTTAATGAGCGTATGAATGAGATCCATAGATTGTTAATGAGTGTATGAATGAGATCCAGAGTGTTAATGAGCGTATGAATGGGATCCATAGATTGTTAATGAGTGTATGAATGAGATTCAGAGTGTTAATGAGCGTATGAATGAGATCCATAGATTGTTAATGAGTGTATGAATGAGATCCAGACTGTTAATGAGCGTATGAATGGGATCTATAGAGTGTTAATGAGTGTATGAATGGGATCCATAGATTGTTAATGAGTGTATGAATGAGATGCAGGGTGTTAATGAGCGTATGAATGAGATCCATAGATTGTTAATGAGTGCACGAATGAGATCCAGAGTGTTAATGAGCGTATGAATGATATCCAGAGTGTTAATGAGCGTATAAATGAGATCGATAGAGTGTTAATGAGCGTATGAATGAGATCCAGAGTGTTAATGAGCGTATGAATGAGATCCAGAGTGTTAATGAGCGTATGAATGAGATCCATAGATTGAAATATTGCAGAATACAGCAATGCACTCAACTTTGACCTTGGAGTTAGTTGGTCAATTACGCCGTTTCGGTGTCGAATTCATCATTTTCGGTCAAAGTTTATATTCACAATGATCTTATTCTTTTAATAGTCTTCCCATTTTTATATTGGAGATCGGTGTGATCAGATAACGTATTGTAATCATAAATATGCATTCGTTTTATGTCGACAATTTGAAACACATTTTCCAAGAATCTACGTACGATTTGATAATCTAAAAGATATACTTTGATTTGAATTTAAGGTATATTAGACGATTAAAACACTTCAGACGTCTGCTGAATCCATTTCTAGGATGTGATTAGGTTACCAAGCAAACACCGTTTGAGTAAATCTGCAATGCACTCTGACTGATTGTCCTGCCATAATTATGTAGGAAACATAATATTGCGGGACATTTAGTAGAAACAGTCTCAACATTATGGCAGGATTAAGTCTGAGTTGTTCTTGGAAAGATAAAGTGAATGTTTTCCATAGTTTACATAAATTCTTATCCTATCCGGAAGCTTGCTATGCTGAAATAAAATGCAATAAGTCTTATGTTTGGGGGTGGGGTGCAAATGTGCCTGTAACTTTCTGCAATAATTGCTGTTCTCCGTTCTTGACAACATAAACTGAAAAAAAATTACTCCTGTTATCTAAGATATGAAATTAGGAGAGTCATGCACATTTTTGTTGCTGTTATATCTCACTCATTTTTAAAAATTTGTTAAGAGAGAAACCATTGATGCGGACCAGAACATTACAGTCGGCCACATGCAAAGGAATCTTAATCCATTATGAGCTTTGTGGAGTGAGAGGATCTCGTAGGTAATGTAATCGCTCGACTTTGTTTGCGTCTTGCATAAAAAGCATGTAACAGCTAGACGTCTAAAGAGTAACATCGTTCCAATGGTGATTCATTCTTCTCCTTCCTCAAATTTCTGCATGCTAGCCCTGCTCTCAACGGCTGGGTAAAAATTTGAAATCTAACCAATAACATGTAGCAGAGGTGCATTATTGCTTTGTGCATCTGCCGAAAATGGCGAAGGTAATTACTGACTTCAAAAGAATAATTTCTAAGTTTAACATCGAAAGTATTAATATCTTCCAGAGAGAAGCCATCAACTTGTATCTGAGAGAAAGGGTGTATTTGCACAAACACGAGCCAAACCAAAACAATGAATTATCTGATCGATCCGCCACTGTGCTAACGAAGATAAAGATCGAAAGGCTTTATTTTAAGCTGGGTTTGACTATTTGCGTCACATTACACAGCATTTCATGTTCACAAATGTTGACGCACTCACGGGAGAGAAGAAGTCGGGAGGGGTATGCCACACGGAGATAGTAACGATTTAATAATTGTCAGTTTTCGTCGTTACATTTCACCGATTTGTTAAATGCCAAGAGACGTTGACTAGATTTCTCTTCAAAATACAAATTTTGCACTTATCCATTGCCTAAATCTTGCCTGATGTAGGTACGTCTAAAAGAAAACATAAAAAGTAATACTTAATCAGCTCAAGCTATGTTCTTGAAATAACCAACCGTAAACATGTGTCTGTTTGGGTAACGAATAGAGATTTCAGACCTACTGACTTACCAAAACGTAGATAAGTGATCGATATAATGAACGGAAAGCTGTCTAGGCATAACAAATTGGCACAAAGGCAACGGAAAATCAAATTTAGAAATTTTTTCTGCATGATAGTCTCCTGATCGCTCAATTTTTGGTTGTGGTCAAAGAGAGAGATATATCATACAAATGTACGATTTTTTTCCTAAACCTAACACACATACAGAGATATGCTGCAGCTAGCAGTGATGCGCGATTGTCACGCTATTCACTGAATGGCTATTTGATATTGGTACCAAGTAACGTTTACATACATAAATGTTCAGCTCGTAAGCTTAGTGATTATCCAGGTTTCCACTTAGTGAAAGTAAAACGATTAGAGCGAAAAGTGATTAAATGTTTCTTTTTAAATTACATGCAAAGCAGTAACGATTAATATATCGATTCCAAGCTAATCGACCACATATAATGTTTTAAGCCTAAGCCGCCCATTCTCTTTACCTCCAAAAAACCCCCCAAACAATCCTTGGCCACCCCCGGCAATCCTGTTTTTTTCCCCTCATAAACTAAAACCCTACATAATGCACGATTCTTTTTCCCACAATGAAAATAGGCCATCGACTTGCATATCCAATAAATTTGTTTTGGTAAAGACACAAGGAAATTAGGAATATAAATTTTATGAAATAATTAGGATGTTAACAATAACTTTTAAGAACAACTCAAAGCCACCCAAACTAGACACACTAGACCCACAACACTCGGAAGTTTCAGAAAAGATACTATGTTAACAAATATAAAATTTAAGAAGAAAACTAGACCACTCAAATTTATTTTTTTGTTTTTGAAAATATACGAGGCAAACAACATTCACAGTTGTAGAAAAAACAAAACAAGCATAAAATCTTCTCGAATAAATCCCGCTATAATCTATTGATCACAATCGAAACTTCTTATGTCGAAGTTCACATGAACTCGATTTTAACTATATTTCCCCTACCAATGAGAAGTCAGACCAGCCAAAGTAAGAATTTGCAAACTATACTAATTACATATAGATATTAACAATGAGATGCAGATATGCAAAAATTAAATATTTGGAGGGAACAATGGAAGCCAAGGCACAAGTTCCTTTGAAATGGTATATTAAACTAATTTACCAAGAACTCAGAAACTTCATTCAAATTTCAGAAAGTCAGATCCAACAGATGAAAATAGTCAGCATTAAAAAAAATTGTCATGAAACATTTCAAAGTGCATTTTCTTCACGTCTACTACGTAAAGAAATATAAATATGCTTTATTACTTGAATGATAAAATATGCAATGGTATTAAAAAATCAGTCACCATGAAGAACACTCAGCAAGACCTATGCAAAGTTCACTCACCATATGATAAGTCAGCATTAAAAAATTTGATAAGATTCTATAATCAAGAACTGCTAAATAAGCATTAAATGAATTTGATAAGATTCTATAACCAAGAACTGCTAAATAAGCATTAAATGAATTTGATAAGATTCTATAACCAAGAACTGCTAAATAAGCATTAAATGAATTTGATAAGATTCTATAATCAAGAACTGCTAAATAAGCATTAAATGAATTTGATAAGATTCTATAATCATGAACTGCTAAATAAGCATTAAAAGGAATTTGATAAGATTCTATAATCATGAACTGCTAAATAAGCATTAAATGAATTTGATAAGATTCTATAATCAAGAACTGTAAAACTAAATTACGATAAGTAAGTTGCTCATTCATCATATTATACATGTAGTGAACAACATGAATGCTTGACCTCCTTGTAATTATCATAATGTTCGTAATGCTGTCACTGTTCCTAAATCTGTCCATGTTTATAAATATGTACATGTTCATTAATCTATCCATGTTTCTGAATCTCTACATAGTCCTAAATTTGTCACTGTTCCTAAATCTGTCCATGTTTATAAATATGTACATGTTCATTAATCTATCCATGTTTCTGAATCTCTACATATTCCTAAATTTGTCAATGTTCTTAAATCTGTCCATGTTCCTAAATCTGTAATATTGTTAAATCTGTCCATTTTCCTAAATCATCCCATTTTCTAAATATGTTCATGTTCATAATGCCGTCCATATTCCTAAGTCTGTACATGTTGTTAAATGTGTCCATGTTCTTCCTAATGCCGTCCATATTCCTAAGTCTGTACATGTTGTGAAATGTGTCCATGTTCCTCCTAATGCCATCCATATTCCTAAGTCTGTACATGTTGTGAAATGTGTCCATGTTCCTCCTAATGCCGTCCATATTCCTAAGTCTGTACATGTTGTCAAATCTGTCCATGTTCCTAAATGTATCCTTATTACTAAATCTTTACATGTTTCTTTATGCAGCCCATGTTCCAAAATCTGTACATGTTGTTAATGCTGTCCATGTTCTTAAATCTGTATATATTAAATATGTTCATGTTCCTTTATCTGTCCATGTTACTAAATCTGCCATTGTTTCTAAATCTGTACATGTCATAATGTTGTCCATGTTCCTAATATCTGTACATGTTGTTAAATCTTTCTATGTTCCTATATCTGTCCATGTTCCTAAATCTGTACCTGTTCCTAAATCTGTCCATGTTCCTAACTCTGCACATGTTCCAAATTTTGTCCATGTTCCTAACTTTGCACATGTTCCTAATGCTGTCCGTGTTCCTAAGTCTGTCCATGTTCCTAAATCAGTACATGTTCCTTATGCTATCCATGTTCCTAAATCTGTGTATGTTAAATATGTTCATGTTCCCATATCTGTCCATGTTCCTAAATATGTCGTTGTCTCTAAATATGTACATATTCTTCATGTTGTACATGTTCCTAGATCTGTACATGTTGTTTAATCTGTCCATGTTTCTAAATTTGTCCATGTTCCTAAATCTGTATATTTTCCTAATGCTGTCCATGTTCCAAGATCTGTACATGTTCCTAAATCTGTACATGTAACTTTATTCTGTCCATGTTCCTTAATCTGTACATATTTCTAAATCTGTCCGTGTTCATTTATGCTGTCCATATTCCTAAATCTGTACATGTTAAATCTGTCAATGTTCCTAAATCTGTACATGTTACTTTATGCTGTCCATCTTCCTTAATCTGTTAATGTTCCTAAATCTGTCCATGTTCATTTTTGCTGTCCATATTCCTAAATTTGTTCATGTTGTTAAATCTGTCCATGTTCCTAATGCTGCCCATGTTCCTAAATCTGTCCATGTTCCTAACTCTGCACATGTTCCTAAATCTGTCCATTTCCCAACTATGGGGGCACCGAGTGGTCGAGTGATATAAAGCGCTCTCGTTACGGATCACTGCCATCTCACCTCTGTCTGTGTTTGTTGGAGTCGGCGAATGTGGATATGTGAGAAAGTTTGCCAGTAGCTTCTCGTGGGTCGGTGGTTCTTTCTGCGGATTTGCCGGTTTCTTCCTCCACCATTAATACTGGTTTCCATGTATAGCCTATCGTGTGCTGAAAATGGCGTTAAGTTCAGGAACAACAACAAAAACAACAACAATTTCCTAACTCTGTACATGTTTCTAAACCTGTACACGTTCCTAAATTTGTACATGTTCCTAATGCTGATCATGTTCCTATATATGTTCATGTTCTTAAATCTGTCTATGTTCCTAAATCTATTCATATTTCTAACTCTGTCCATGTTCCTTAATATGTACATGTTCCTAATACTGTATATGTTCCTATCTGTTCCGCATGCTCTTGATGTTCATAAAGCCGTATATGTTCCTAATACCAGTTTGGAAATAGGCTTTGTCCATTTTTAAGTAAGTAGGCTTTGCCATTTCTCAATCTTTAGTCTTTGCCGTTTTGTAATTTGGTTATTCGTTTTGTAAGTAGGTGGCTATTTGTAAGTAGACGTTGTCGTTCTTTAAGTAGGCTTTCCCGTTTTGTCAGTAGGCGTCTTTATTTTGTAAGTAGGCTTTGTAGTTTTGTAAGTTAGAAGGCTTTGCCGTTTTGTACGTAAGTAGTTTTTCTTATTGTAAGTCCGTTTGAAATTATTTTGTAAGCTTGCCATTTTGCATTTAGATCTTGCCTTTTGTAAGATTGCTTTATAAGCAAGTTCGTTTTGCCGTTTTGTAAGGACACTTTTTCATTTTGTTCGTAGGCATTGCCATTGTGTGAACAGACTTTCTCATAGTGAAATTAAGTAGGCTTGACGTTTTGTAATTAGACTTTGCCCTTTGTTACGTACCATTAAAATAATATAATTTTTTAGCTGTTCTAAAGTTTTATCTTTATAACAAAACTGAAATAAATATACAGTCTATGTGCATCTAGGTTCTGTTCTGGTTATTTGCAGTTTTGTAAGTTGGCTGCCATTTTGTAAATATTTTTACCCTTTAGTAAGTAAGTGGGTTTTTCAAGTTTGTAAAGAGGCTGTGCTATTTTTAAGAAGGTTTTACCATTTTGTAAATAAGCTTTGCCATTTTGTACGTAGGCTTTGCCATTTTTAAACTTGTTTTACCATTTTGTAAGTAGGTTTTGCTATTTTGAAGCTCATTTTGCCATTTTGTAATTACGATTTGCCATTGATAAAATGGTTTTGTCATTTTTTAAGTAAGCTTTGCCATTTTGTAGGTAGGTTTTGCCATTTTTAATATAATTATGCATTTTGGAAATAGGCTTTGCCATGTTGAACATAGTTTTTGACATTGATAAGTTACTATTTTGTAAGTAGGTTTTGCCATTTTGAATGTAGGTTTTGCCAATTTGTATGATGTAGATTTTGCCGTTGTAAATCTGTTCGGCCATTTGTAAGTAGGTTTTGCCATTTTGTATGTAGGCTTTCCCATTTTTAAGTAGGCTTTGCCATTTTGTAAGTAGGTTGTAGTAATCCTTATTAAATATTAGTTAAATATGATATATATATATATATATATATATATATATGAGTGAGTGGGTGGGTGGATGAGGGTGTAGGTGGCTGGGTGTGGGTGTGTGTATGTGGGTGTGCTTCTTTACTTCAATCATACACAATGCGGATCTGCCCATTGGCGTAATAGTAAGTCTTTACAGTTGACGTAATATTAAATATTTACAGCGGGCGTAATAGTAAGCATTTACAGCTGGCGTAATAGTAAGTATTTACAGCTGGCGTAATAGTAAGTATTTACAGCTGGCATAATAGTAAGTATTTACAACTGGCTTTATAGTGACTATTTACAGCTGGCGTAAAAGTAAGTATTTACAGCTGGCGTAAAAGTAAGTATTTACAGCTGGCGTAATAGTAAGTATTTATAGCTGGCGTAAAAGTAAGTATTTACAGCTGGCGTAAAAGTAAGCATTTACAGCTGGCGTAATAAGTATTTACAGCTGGCGTAATAGTGACTATTTACAGCTGGCGTAATAGTAAGTATTTACAGCTGACGTAAAAGTAAGTATTTACAGCTGGCGTAAAAGGAAGTATTTACAGCTGGTGTAAAAGTAAGTATTTACAGCTGGCGTAATAATAAGTATTTACAGCTGGCGTAATAATAAGTATTTACAGCTGGCGTAATAATAAGTATTTACAGCTGACGTAATAGTGACTATTTACAGCTGTCGTAAAATTAAGTATTAACAGCTGTCGTAAAATTAAGTATTTACAGCTGGCGTAAAAAGAAGTATTTACAGCTGGCGTAAAAGTAGGTATTTACAGCTGGAGTAAAGTAAGTATTTACAGCTGGCGTAATAATAAGTATTTACAGCTGGCGTAATAGTGACTATTTACAGCTGACGTAAAAGTAAGTATTTACAGCAGGCGTAAAAGTAAATATTTACAGCTAGCGTATAAGTAAGTATTTACAGTTGGCGTAAAAGTAAGTATTTACAGCTGGCGTAATAATAAGTATTTACAGCTGACGTAATAGTGACTATTTACAGCTGGCGTAAAAGTAAGTATTTACAGCTGGCGTAAAAGTAAGTATTTACAGCTGGCGTAATAATAAGTATTTACAGCTGGCGTAATAGTAAGTATTTACAGCTGGCGTAAAAGTAAGTATTTACAGCTGGCGTAAACGTAAGTATTTGCAGCTGGCGTAATAATAAGTATTTACAACTGGCTTTATAGTGACTATTTACAGCTGGCGTAAAAGTAAGTATTTACAGCTGGCGTAAACGTAAGTATTTGCAGCTGGCGTAATAATAAGTATTTACAACTGGCTTTATAGTGACTATTTACAGCTGGCGTAAAAGTAAGTATTTACAGCTGGCGTAATAATAAGTATTTGCAGCTGGCGTAATAGTAAGTATTTACAGCTGGCGTAAAAGTAAGTATTTACAGCTGGCGTAATAGTACCTATTTACAACTGGCGTAATAGTACGTATTTATAGCTAACGCAAAAGTGATTATTTACAGCTGACATAATAGTAATTATTTACTGCTGACGTAACAGATGTGATGTGTGATTATGATTTTTAACATAGCTTTAAGAAGATTTCAGTCATATCGCTACCATATCTACAGTATGACAGTTTGTAGTGAATTCTAGCACTGGTGCATCGTGCCGCAGACATGCAACATGATGTCCCACCCAGTCACATTATCCTGACACCAGGCCGACCAGTCCTAACACTAATCTCTTCTTGCTGAGCGCCAAGGGAGACAGGTTAGTACCATTGTTGTAAGTCTTTTGTAATTATTTACATCTGGCGTAACAGTAATTATTTACAGCTAACGCAACAGTAATTATTTACAGCTGACTTAACAGTAATTATCTATAGCTGACTTAACAGTAATTATCTATAGCTGACTTAACAGTAATTATCTATAGCTGACATAACAGTAATTATTTAGAGCTGACGCAACCTTAATTAAATCCTGACTCAGATATTCCCACTTGTAAATGGAATTCAGCTTTTATAGGAGGGGTGCACAATACGTCGATCGCAATCGACCGGTCGATCGCAAAGATAGTGTGAGGAGATCGCGTAGCATTAACAAAATAGACATCAGCCTATATGTGTTTTGCATTGTTGTGGTAGGTAGATCATTTTGGCTTGGTTATTTTATAAGTAGCTCACATGCTGATAAAGTGTGTGCACCCCTGTTTTATAGTGTCTGTGGTACAGTCCTATGTTCGATTAGGATGTTCCACAAAGTGTGGTGTTTTTTCTCTCCTGTTTTGTTGTTTGGTGCTATGTTTCTTTCATATCCTGCTATTTATTTAGATACAATTTACAATTCGTTTATTCCAATAAAGAAAGTCTCGTGTTATTTTATCAAAGTCTTTAGATCATTAAGTATCGCGTTGTCTAGGTGTCTCTAAAACAGCTAAGATTTATTCGCTTTGCTCTCTGGGGCTGGTAGATTAAAAATCATCTCCATATTACTTACATGCAGAGTACCAAAGTCCTGATTACTTACATGCAGAGTACCAAAGTCCTGATTACTTACATGCAGAGCACCAAAGTGCTGATTACTTACATGCAGTGTACTAAAGTCCTGATTACTTACATGCAGAGTACCAAAGTCCTGCTAACTTAAAATTTAATTTACGTAAAATAATGACTTTGCTGTTTTCATTGACTTCATTATTTTTTCTTCGTCTGAATTTTGTTCATTGATATAATGTGTTCTTCTCACTTCTTTATCTCCATTAAATTAAAATAACGTTTACAGATAATTACTTCGTGTTAGCGAGATAATTACTTCGTGTCAATGCTAAACATTTACAGTTGATCCATCAATAATTGCTATTCATATGCTGAGTAACTATTGTAAATTGTTAGTTTTGTTTTGAATATTCATCCTGCTGTTATATAAAATTCTTCTTCATATTTAATTTTTATCAGCAAAATATTGTTCTCCTCAAGTTATTAAATTTACGCTTGTTTGATTCTATATTGCTTCACATTTGAAAATAAAATAGCACGTTAAGAAAACAAAACTTATTCATGTCTTGTTGGATTTGAACTCGAGTTGTCGTGAATGGGAAGTAACCATATTTACATTGGCCACGTAAGCGTCTAAGAATAGTTTAATATTTTACTTTTATTTTTTTAATCGATACGACACTATTTATGGTATTTACTCCAGTAACTTATCACAATTGTTGTACTTGAAAAGTCAGCTCAGGGTCTACACACAATATTATTGTATAATAACACTATAAGACTTATCCAGACATTAATTTGTCCTTAAGGTCCTTGGCTGTATTTATAATTTTCCTTGTTTTTTTGTAACTCGTCAATTTAAATAATAGATGCAATAGTCTTAATTACCATTTGTTCTGTGCTCAATTCACTTTTGAACGACTCTGATTCTTTCCAACTTCAAAGTAATTCTATCAAGTCTTTCTTATGATACTAAAGCCTTAATTTCGTTCTTTTTAATTTCATCTGTTTCTGTTAATATTTGTTCTGCATCATTACTTATATATGCTTACCTTAGTATACATTAGTACATGTTCTCTTTTGTCTTGAACGTTTTGTTTACATCAGCAGATATTTTATTTTTAGAGCTACTACATCAAGATATTACAGATTTGTACGTTTGTTTACTGCTGCTTAAATGAAGTATCGATGAATTGTATGTCTGTATGATAGCGTTAATCACATTTGAACTTGAGTTTATTTGGTTTTCATATTTGTATGTCGGTTATATAGCGTTAATCACATTTGAACTTGAGTTTATTTGGTTTTCAAATTTGTATGTCGGTTATATAGCGTTAATCACATTTGAACTTGATTTTATTTGGTTTTCATATTTGTATGTTGGTATTATAGCGTTAATCACATTTGAACTTGAGTTTATTTGGTTTTCATATTTGATTTTTAAGTCCATGTCCTAATAAGTTCTTGTATCTGAAACCTTTTCCTTGTTAACATCAATCTTTTTGGAACTCTGCAATATTAGTAGTACTTTCCTATTTCTTTTGGTTCACAACAATTTATTATCAACTTTTTCGCCATGGTTTTTCTTTTTACAGCTTTTAAATTATTTTGTTTTGAAAATCTTAATTATTTATTTATCAGCTCCATTTCTACAAACATTCACTACCTTCATGAATTTCTTTAATAGCATCTGTTAAATGTGCAATAAGTTTTTATTCAAATTAAAGTCATTTGTTTTGTATTCATCTTTGGAAGGATCATTCTTTATCTATATGTTAAGATTTAAAACGAAACTCACTTTGATCTCTTAAGAACATTTATCCAGTAATTATATTGATCTATTTTAGAATCATCATGAACTAAACTACATACATATGTTGCAGTCATAACATATGAAGCTTTTATTTGACGATATTTACTCGTAATTCTGATATCTAATCTGCCTATAGTAATCCCTTAGGAACAGTTCTAAAATGATTGAAATAATTGTTGCAGTTACTAATCTCATCGAGAAAGATTGACAAAAGTCTAGAATTTAACAATTATACAAACTGTATCTGATAGAGCACAGGTTATTAAATCTTAGTCATTTAGAGCTATTACTGCTTTTAAAAGATTAGTAAGTATACATCTGAGTTAAGATAAAGCTAAGGATTATGATTATGGCATCCAATATCTTTGTGTTAGCATTATTCTTACTTCAAAGTTGTAGAATCTAAATAGGCCAAAATATTACACAAATTTATTGCGCAAGCCAAATATTGTGCCAGCATTTGATTATTTAGCTACAATATTCCACCAACCTACTGAACGGAGTAACTGAAGCCAAAAAGGTACCAACTAAAGCTACTGAGTCAATTTAAATGAGTACAAATAGAACAAATTAACATCCAACAGGTGAGTAAATTGAGCAAATTCGTAAAATCAGACAACTTATAATTTTTTATGATGATACAGATTTAGCAGAAAATTTTTGTATTTCCTTAAAAAAAACATACCAGTTTAAATAATTCAAACGTTTACCCTGAATAAAAAACATAATCAAAGTGGCGGGTAAATGCAGATGAATTAGTTAATTGAAAACATAAATTCAATACAAGCTGAGATTGAAAGGCATGAGTTAAGGATCGAGGACATGAAAATAAACTTTAGCAAAGTTAAAGGTGCAACAAGAAAAGTTAAATTGCAAGAAAGATGCAATTTTAAGAAATCAAAAGAGCTCAAAAAGATGGTCATTTAGCAGATTTATTAAATAACTTAAAAGTAATTATTAATTATTAATTATTTTGAGTGAAACATTAGAGAAAAGTGATCGTTAGGTGAAAGGTTAAATGAACTATTGGAAGTAAAAGTTTTACAAATTGCTACTGTTTTAACAGCGATTGGTATGATAGCAGCAACCACTGGTTCCAGCAAAGCAACGTCTGCAAAATGCTTAATATTAATCTGTGATAGTAGAAGTTTTAGTGGTAGTTGTAGTTCCACAGTTTTATCCATTGATAAATTTAAATACACATATAAATAATACGTCAGCTCTGTGTTTTAGTTACCCATAAAAGCTGCAGCAGCTCTGTCTGGTATCATTAGCAACGTAATTAGCTGTTTTGTTGTCCATGAGTTGAAACAAGTATTTCTTATTGCCTGATAATGCACTGTTGCAAATTATGCAAAATTAACTTTGCTTTTGCGATTTTACTAAAGGACTTACTTGTAATAATAAAAAGAATGCAAGAAGAGAAATAAAATATATTAACGTCTCTATTAATTTAATCTTATTTTGTAATCAGTTACGCTTTGGTTAAGTTTTGATGTGGATATAGAATTTATCAATCGACATTTTCTCTTAAGTTTTCAACGGCGTAAGCTCCATAGTTATCTATCAATTTTATGGAAATTAACACATTGGCTGGTTTCTCCAAAGAGTTGGAATATTTCAGCTATCACACAATTAAGGTAAATTGTCGTAGAGTATGCAGTTGTTTAATGCATTAAAATATTGGTCATCGGGTAATGGCACTGAAAACTCCGACAAAAGTTTTCTTACTTGAATGTGTATGTAGAAGTCATATATTGATTTGACTAACTCTCATATAATAAGATCAGACAAATACTCAGCCCTACCCCCCGGCAGCCATGGTCTGTTAGCGTGAATCTTCATGGATACATTTTCTGCATGCACTGGTGGGTAGGTGGGAATGACTTCTGTGATTGTAAGCGCATCATCAAGGTGCTTTATTTTACTTTGGTCCAAAAGCTTATTGACCCTCGCACTGCTGGAGACAGGTGCAAATACCAATTGCAGGCAATTTACTGTGCTGAAGCAATCCACATAAGTCATGTATAAATTTGATAGTCACTAAGATGAATAGCAGTAAGACTCATGACTAACGCAAAGTCATTGTGTCGAAAGCAATGACAACATGTTCTTCAATACAAGTGACTAATCCAAAGACAGTTTCTTTAACATCTCTGAAGCGAAAAAGATACATCCGATCGTTTCAAAGATGAGTTAAACGGCCAACAAATATTAGAACTTTTGCGTCTTATATTAATTAGAAAGTTAATTGTCTTATATTAATTAGAAAGTTAATTGTCAACGTACTCCATCCCATCATGCCTTTCCAATTTATTCTCACTAGCAAAGCTGTGTATCTGGCTATCAACTTAACTCGTTTCATACATTTTCTTTGCTGAATCAGTTATACCGCTTTGGTAATATAAATTGCTGAAATCGAAGTCATAGTAATCGTTTGACCTTGTATGGTGTCTTTTCAATCTGTATTTGTGTAAAGAAACACGGTAATGTCTATGACATATTTCCAAACATTTTACTTCTACGGATGAATCTAATAACTGTATCCCTCTGAAATTGTTCGTAATAGCAACAAAATATTGCACAAGACAAAACCTCCCTGAAGCATAATGCTAAGTTTCAAAAACGATTAACACGAATAATAGTCGTAGTGTAATATTTTGTCATTGATTTAGTCCAGGAAAATATATAGATTCTGTGGGTTTTAATAGCCCGCTAGAAATATTAGACTCATTAAATTCCTTTAGAGTTTACTGGGTATCGAATTACAACAATTCAACATTTGTGCAAGGTAATGAATATATACTGTGCAATTGTTATTCTGTGAGTAATTCTGAATTCTGAGTTGCGTTTCAAACATTCCTCATCAATATTTTCTTCGTTGTCACTACTGATGTATTCGTTCAGGCTGATTTGCTTATAAAAGAGATAAAAGCAACACAATCACTTAGTATGAATTTATCATTGTCGATGTCGTTCGTGTTGGATGTCTCGCCTGTGAATAAGGACACATAAGTGTAACAGAAATAACGAAGTCCAGGTAATGGCATTTAATGCCTTGATTGTATACATGAAAATTAATTTTACACCGAAGCCAAAAGAATGTATTGATTCAGTTCATCTTCCATTCTTTTTATATGCTTCAAGAGTTTGGGGATTTCATAACGTATATGTAATTGAAAACGTATTTCTTAAGTTATGAAATATTTATGATCGTAAAATGTGTACACCGAATGATGTTGTGCGTGAAGAACTTGATCGAACAATATTGATTGAATAAAAAATAAAAAAGTAACATGAACTACATGTTAAAAAGCATTGTATGAACAATTAAACAATTCTATCTTTAAACAGTAATAATTATTGAAAATACTGTTTGGATATGAATAGTCTTTCAGCCGAATAGACATACCCAGTCTGAGCGGATGTTAATATAGTAATGTTTATTTCCCCTATTTACTCATTTTTATACACCATGTGAAACATATTTTAATTGACAATTTATCATTTTAACTTCTTTTCGTTATTTTCGTCTTTTACCTAATCCCTCATTGATCATCCTCCTGTTTAATATAATAATGTTAACCAATATATATATATATATATATATATATATATATATATATATATATATATATATATATATATATATATATATATATATATATGTATATATATATATAAAGTATACAAATCATATGGCGAATAACAACCCTTTCAAGCGTACTGGATCCACCAAGGGATCACGTGTGTCAGGGATTAATTAAAATATATGCAATAAACTGACGACGAACAGTACGAAACTAGTAACTAACTAGCCTAAGCGCTTTCGACTCTTAACGAGTCTTTCTCAAAGGCAAATACAAAACATATATACGACAAACAAATAAACACAAAAACGTTGTGTTTGTAAACCTCTACATGGCTGTCTTCACATGTGCTAAAACTATAAATACAACCAGCTTGTATAGACTAGTTGGCCATAGTACACAATTAATTTTACTATATGGTCTCTACATTTGTTTCTCAGTACCGAACTTTCCACTGTGTGACAATCTATACAAATCATATGTTAATCTAAACTACCTTCAAAGATGACTTTACGGTTTAGTTCTTGTCAAGGGTTGACCTGCATTTTTTTGAGAGGCTGAATTGTAAACAAAACACCAGGCAACGGAACACGGATTTCACTTCCGGATCATCACCATGACCTTAATACTCAATGTGCACTGTCGCCGAAATACACACAGACAACCACTCCATAAGCTCACATTTTAAAGAATAATCAATTGCCTTTAAATTCTTACCAAGAATGCCAAAATCTAACTCTAGTATCACCACCAAATTTAGACCGGAAAAAGTGATCTAAAAATAGACTGGGACTACATTCGTGGGTACTGAACCGGATTTTATTAATTGTGTACTGATTCCTGAAAGGGTCAATGTTTTTGTCAAACTTTTATATTTGCATTTTATTTTGCATGCCACTACTGTTTCAACTTCATAATAAAGTCTTTTGAAATTTTCTTGCAAGCAAGACATGTGACAGCTGTCAGAAAGTGTGTAGTGCTGGTGTTCTATAGGGTGCAATTTGAGGTCTAATTGATCTTAAGAAACCAAAACTAAATTTGCTATATCTTCCTTATTTATAGGAATTTTTCAATGCAGTAAAAACCTAATTGTAATACTTGATAAGGTCTGTCTGAAAATATTCTTGAAATTAAAAATTATTGATATATTAAATTTTAATGGAAATTTAAATAAATATATAAATTTTAAAAACTTTTTATTTTACAAAAAATAAATTTTCATACAAGTTATGACATTCAGTTTGACAAATTTAAGGCAGCAATATTGATTAATGAATGGTCTTTAAAACAAATGGTAGTTTAGGTCTGTACAACTGATAATATTAATCCCAGGGGTACTGAAGCATGATAGCTCTTACTGATTTTGACAGCAAATTGCAATATGCCTATCCAGATGCATATAGGTGTACATACTAAAGAAACAATGACAGGTACTATGTTCCACATTTATTGTTTCAGGTACTTGGACAGTTGTTTGCATAACTAATATCCCACTCAAATTTAAAGTTTTGATGGGACCACTACCATGTTTTATAGCAAATATGCATTCCATTTTAATGCCGATAACTACAAAAGTCAACAATGCAATATGAAAATACAGTTTCGCCTTACTGAAAAAAGATGCGAATCTCTCTCATGAAGATCTAAGCCATGTCTTTGAGATGCTGTATATCAGTGTACTGATATGAACTCATCTTGGTCACTTATAGCTGCACACTACACATGTCTTTATGAGACCTTGCTATCACCATTGGACTACTGGAGAGCTTCCAAATTGATCCAACTCTAATACTTTGTTCCAGATACCAGACTAGACCTGAAAATATATAACATGTTTCACTTAATTCTAAAAAAAGGAAGATGTAGGCAAATGAAGTAAAAATGTGTTAGATATGGTGATTTCAAAATAACATTCAGGTTGCAAATATGGTTAAAAAAGGTAAACTTGATAGAGTGACACTCAAAGATGTGAAGCAATGGGCATGTATTAAAGTGACAAATGCATCCTAAAATAGATGAAGTTTCTACAAGCATATTTAGCCATTTACAGGTTAAATAACTAATCAGGTAGAGTATGTATCATAAAGTTTAAGGCAATGTTGGAACGGTGAGGTTTGATCATTGGTGCAAACATTAATACATACCAGTATAGTGGAAAGTCAAATGACAATGTACCAAATTAAAATTTATTACTATATGAAATCCTATTCATGAAGGAAAAACAATTTTAAATATTGTGAGTGAATATAGCAAAATGTGGCCACACAGATCAACTATAGGTACCAATAGATCCTATATCATCAACTAAATGTGAAATTTTCATCCCAAAAACTTGTAAACAAGGATGGATATTTGCATGTGTGGGACATATGCAATGTACTTGTTAAAATCACATGTGCAAACATGATTCAAATAATCTGTTTGAACATTTTTAGTCTATTTTTAAGAGTCTTGGCTACCAAGTTATTAAGTTCAATGATTCAATGATTCAATGGAATCAAATATCAGCTGATGCTGCAATACCGCCCTCTGTCAAAATACTAAATTGAAATGAGTTACCATACAGAGGCATATTCATGGTGAAAATAACATCTTGGGATATTTTAAGTGCACACAGTCAAAACTGAGCCTTACAGATTCACTATAGGTACCTTGTCAGCCTAACAATGTCAACGTTTGATTCCAAACATTACAAAATATATGCATATTTGTTCATGTCAGCTATGTAACCATGTTAGGATCAGTTGTAGAAAGTTAAATTCAAATAATCTGTTTGAATATTACTTATGTAATCTTTAAAGTGTCAGATAACAAATATTATTAGTCATTAATAATGCATAAAGCAAAATGGATCATGAGAATTCCCATAATATCATCTGGGCTACAATGTTGCATTACATCAATCAACATCTTAAAGAAACTGAACAATAAAGTGGAATGCATTCTGTGTTCAACTTACATCATTTTGCTGTTTTCTTACATGCAATGGTAAATATACCTGGGTAAAGTATATTTTACCCCTCTGACCTGTATTTCATTCTCTGACAGCTTAATATGATTTTGTAGAGAACTTGAACAGGTTCTAGTATAAAGTCTTCATCTCTGTCCTCTCACTAAATACCCTATAACTATGGTTATAAACAATTACTGATAGCTATACAAGCAGATATGTGTTACTCAGGAAGTCACCCCATCATAAACACATAAATTAACTGTTTGGACCCCAAATAAATAGTTTCAATGACCTAAAGGTACAAAGCAAAATAGAATTTTGTCTTCATGTATTTTAAATGAGGGTCTCATTTTGACTAATAAAGATATTTTCTCTGATCAAATTTGACAAATATCCATCATTTGAGCTTGTATATGGTGTAGGAGTATATATATGCTGATATCATTTAATATCATTCCCAAAAAATATTATATATGTGTATACTTGGTGGAAATTTTTTATTTTTTAATTGTTTTTTAAATTTCATTTAAATTTTAAAATTAAAATTATTTTTTTTACTTTTAATTCCATTTTTATATTTTTAAAGTCAATATACATAACATATTAAAATTTCATGTATATGTCATTAATAATAAAAAATTTATATCAGTTTCAAGTTTTTACTGACAGGCCATAGTACACAATTAATTTTACTATATGGTCTCTACATTTGTTTCTTAGTATTGAACTTTCCACTGTGTGACAATCAATACAAATCATATGTTAATCTAAAATACCTTCAAAGATGACTTTACAGTTTAGTTCTTGTCAAGGGTTGACCTGCATTTTTTTGAGAGGCTGAATTGTAAACAAAACACCAGGCAACGGAACACAAATTTCACTTCCGGATCATCACCATGACCTTATTACTCAATGTGCACTGTCGCCGAAATACACACAGACAACCACACCATAAGCTCACATTTTAAAGAATAATCAATTGCCTTTAAATCCTTACCAAGAATGCCAAAATCTAACTCTAGTATCACCACCAAATTTAGACCGGAAAAAGTGATCTAAAAATAGACTGGGACTACATTCGTGGGTATTGAACCGGATTTTATTAATTGTGTACTGATTCCAGTTGCGGAAACTGAAAACGTTGTATAATTCCCTAAAAGTCTAAAAGCTAAAGCGACATCTACTTTTACTTTTTGTACATATGTAACGCAGATTATATCCCGGATATTTGATTCTATACCGGTTATTCTTATAGTAAAAATTGAAGGATAATAAGAGGATTTAGAAAATGTTAAATTCTACTAGCCAATCGCTAGTCAAAACCAACCTAGTCAATCTGGACCCTGTGGCGATAAAAGATGCAAAACCTGTAAACATATGATAGAGACCAAGACATTCACTAGCACAGTGACTAAAGAAAAACTAAACATACATGGTCCAAACAAAACGTTCAAAACAGAGAATTTGATTTATCTCATCACATGTAAGATCTGTGGCCTTCAGTACGTCGGAGAAACTGAAAAGCTACACAAAAGGATAAACCTTCATAGATCTGACTGGATGACAAAAAAGCTGTACAGAAGCCCGGTCGCAGAACACTTCTCCTCCCCTGGCCACACTTTCAGTGATATAATACTTATCGCTATTGCTAACAACCACGGCTGGAGTTTCGAAACCAGGAAGGAAAAGGAATCATACTGGATACGCCGCCTTAGAACATTGAAACCCAGCGGTCTAAACCAAGAAGACTAGAAAATGAAAACTATGCACTAGTAGAATTCAACATTTTCTAAATCTTTTTATTATCCTTCAATTTTTACTATAAGAATAACCGGTATAGAATCAAATAACCGGGATACAATCTGCGTTACATATGTACAAAAAGTAAAAATAGATGTCGCTTTGGCTTGTAGACTTTTAGGGAATGATACAACGGTTTCAGTTTCCGCAACTAGTCTATACAAGCTGGTTGTATTTATAGTTTTAGCACATGTGAAGACAGCCATGTAGAGGTTTACAAACACAACGTTTTTGTGTTTATTTGTTTGTCGTATATATGTTTTATATTTGCCTTTGAAAAAGACTCATTAAGAGTCGAAAGCGCATAGGCTAGTTAGTTACTAGTTTCGTACTGTTCGTCGTCAGTTTATATATATATATATATATATATATATATATATATATATATATATATATATATATATATATATATATATATATATATATATATGTGTGTGTGTGTGTGTGTGTGTGTGTGTGTTTAAATGGAAATGTTTAAATGATGAGGTAGGGTTTGGTAGCTTGGATTGTGGTGTACTACTTTGATATCATAAATCCTTATGCAGTAAGAAATTTACAAACAACCCGATGAGAAAGAAAATATTTGATAGTTTGAAAAATGGGGAACTTGATCATTGCTAGACCAAATCTGAACAAAAACGAAAACTTACATAAAAATATGAAAGATACAATAAATTAAAAAATTAAAATTATTTTATTAGACTCTGAAGTATTTAAACATAAATGCAAATGATACTTCTCAAAACACCGTATCTTCAATATACATAATGAATGTCCCTATATCGTCATACATACATGAAATAAAGAATGCCTCTATATCGTCATTTGCATGAAATAATGAATGCCTCTATATCGTCATACATACATAAAAAATGAATGCCCCTATATCGTCATACATACATGAAATAATGAATGCTTCTATATCGTCATACATACATGAAATATATATCAATAAATAGAGTAAGTTTAATTACAATGTACACAATAAATAATAGTCATTAGCGATCATTAGTACAATTATCAAATTCTTAGAAGTTCATAAAAATTTTCATGCTCTTATATACTTTTATTCTGAGGAAAATATTCAATGTTATACAAGATTATAAACTACCTGTACAATATTACCCATAGTCCCCAAGAAAATGACAATCCTAGAAGGAATAGTATATCAATGCTCTGGTAAGCTTTTTATGTCACCTCAAAGTTTGTCATTTGTAAGGTTTGGTATATCACTGAATATGGTCCCGACATAATCTATTCTGACTACATTGTGTTTGCCCATCTTAGTATGAAGTTATTTTTCAGTCCAACCTTTCCACGTTTAGGCTTCCAACATTGCCAAATCAAATTAAACACTTGATTCACGAATAGGTTGTTATTAAGGAAGGTTATGTTGTGAAATCTGGTCTTTAGAATTTCATGGAGAGGAAAAATTTGTTATATGGCCATAAATTGCTTTCTCAAGTTGTGTCTTTCTCATGTATGTATTCTTTTACTAATGCAGTCACATATTTCGCCCAAACAAATCACACGTGTTTCTGAGCAACTTTTAATCATCTGACCCAAGTAGGGACTTTTTTCTTTGCGCACTACGATAGGAACACATCGTCCATGTTTCGGCTTAAAGACACATTGCTTCCTCACGTCTTCACTTGGTCTTGCGCCGACGACAAGCACTGTCATCAGGATACAGAACAGGGTAATCAGTTTCACTTCCATTTTGTTCTCTTGGAAACCTAAAAAGAAAAAATAAACCTTTGAAAATACCTATACTTAACAAATTATTCTCGCATTCAGTAGATAGGGCAAGAATAACGAATATAAACATATACCTCTTGTTATTAAACAAAATGCTTAGCAGAGGAAAATCACAAGGGTGATATATGGCGCGAGAATTTGAAGCAGTGCCACCCACCTCCAAATAAACCGGAACGTTTCCTTGAGTAAGTTAAAAATTATACCTAAGAAACGCTTAGAATGTAGTTATTTGTTGTGCTTTCGATAAATATGACCCCACGAGGGATTAAATCCTGCAGGTTCATTGCTTGTTTGTTTTTATCTCCGCTAAACGATATTTTTGGTTTGGCACTTCTTAGTACTACTTCTAAATCCCCCACCCCGCAGAGTAAACTTTGTGAAAAAATAGATTTTGATTTAGTAATAAGGTAACATATTATACAATATATAATAATTTGAGAGGACCCATACAGGGCCGGATTAAGACCTTTGGGGGCCCTGGACACAGCCAACATAGGGGCCCATAGCTATCCTGTCCATAGATATGGTTACAGTACGATCAACAACACTGCCTGTGAAATCAAACTATAATATACAGAGCCCCTTGAGCCTCAGGGACCCGCCAGTGAAATCAGACGATAATGGGGCCCCTCCATTGCCGTTTTAAGAAGTTTGGGAGCCCTAGGCACAAATTCTAACTTTAAAAGTAACCAGAATTGCCCCTCAGTCTCTCAGTCTCAGATACAGAGTATTGCATTGCATTTTCATGTGTCATTTGTTAAATTTATTAATATAGTACTAAGCTTCTAATACAAGCGACACCGAAATTTTGTTTTTTTGGCGGCCACGCGGCCGCTGCTGCACGTGCCTCGGGTGCCTATACCTTAAAAAGGCTCGGAACCCTTGAGCCTCAGGGGTCCTGGGCACGTTGCCCACTTTGCCCTATCGATAATCATCTTTGTATGCCCGCACAGTTAAGTAATTCGGTTAACTGCATATTAAAATGTAGATGTTGATAACATCATTTTATGGGAGAAAGGCATTTTCTGACTAGATAGAAATTGTTCTTAACAACGTGAAAAGAAAACTCCCAGATCAGTGTTACGGTATTTTATGCCAACAAAACTCGACAATACTAATACACTGTATCGAATTAACAACATACAATTTGTCAGTATTACAGGAATGAACGAGTTTAAATGTTAACATGCGTAAATTTCACTATCAACGCCTTTTTAATATCAAAATGCTTTATGTCTTGTATTTAACACTTACCGTATGTTAGATGCGTCGCATTAACCAGAACGAAAGAAGATTTACGTCTGCAACTTGTGTAGCTGTCGTCCCGTTTATATAGTGTATGCAAATTCTATTTTAAGAAGTAACTATATTTAGCGTAGAATGATATAGATGCATTGTTGCGGATGCTGTACAAGTACAGGAATTCCCCAAAGTGACTCATACAACCGTATACAAACATACATACAACTTTCTAAGAAATCATGGGCTCTAACAGCAAGAATCCTTGTATACTTCACTGGTATAAATAAAGTGGAGTCAATGTTTAAAATTAAATATCATCGAATTTAACCTCCTCTTCATAAGTGTCACGGCCGAACAGGGTCTACACAAGTAGAAGGTTGGCAGATATATCATGCAATTACTATAGTAAAAGCCAAGTAACTTTAATTAGTACAACCCTGTGATATAAATGACAGAAATATATCGATAGTATCATTTTTTATGTCTGATGTTATAATAATGTGGAGATGAAGATGGCGACAAGAATAATACTAATAAAAATTAAAACAAATAAATATAAACATGTACATTTAATGTCAAGAGGGATATATGCGAAGATTTTAGACAGACATTTGTAATACAGAATGATGTTCATATTCAAGAAATTTACATGCTTGTAAAAGTTACCGAAATAGAAAGTGTTTGAAGTAGCTGTAAGTACATGCATCAGCAATTATAGAGATGAAATTTACATTGGATTTCGAACGATTTGCTGCTAGTGAGAAATCTGTGTATATCTTTCTATCCTCAAATTCCTAGAACATTTTCAGGCCCAAAATTGTATTGTCCTATTTCCTTTAAATATAACTGTCAAAAGGTACGACGAGTTCTCAAACAAATTATCACTTATCGTGACAATAATGTTTAGGACATGTCGAATTGACATTTCAAGACAAATCAATTTCACATGATCACATGACAATTTTGTACGATAATAACTCACACACAAAAGTACACAAACACACGCGCGCACACACACATACATACACATAAATGCTTACACACACTTATATATATATATATATATATATATATATATATATATATATATATATATATATATATATATATATATATATATATATATATGTATATATAATCGAATACTTCTATCTATTTTGAGAGCTCAGCTAGATAATGAGTAACGATACAGCCATATAAATTAATTTTTAGCGATGTTCTCACCACCAAAAATATGGATTGAGAAATTGTTTACAAGGTGAACAAAGGTATTAGTTGATCGAACAATAGATTTTGTTTCGTTTGTTTCGTGGGTTTAAATTTAGATCATGCCCAGGAAAGTAAAGTATATTGTCCAAGGACACATCACAGTAGTTGATCGAAACTGACCTGATGCTGGGATTTGAATCCTCATCCATCTTTCATGTGACAAATATTTATTACATGTTGATTCATCTGTTTGACTTAAAGAATTCTGGATGATAAACACCTCATTGTAGTGACACATCACTGTAGTGAATTGTTAACTCAGATTTAGTGAAAAGTCAGATAAAATATAATACATGTCTAGGTGCGCATGGGTAAACAATCAAATTTTCTTTCTTTTCTAACGAAATAACGTCGTTCCATGCAACGTATTGCAACATGTGTTTTGCTCTATCACTAATGATTTGCTAATTAAAAATTAATTAAAAAAATTACCTACAATTGCACAATTCTATTCTCTAATTTCTAATTATTTAAAAAAGTTGTTAATGTGAACAGTTTTTATTTTACATTGAAATGTTTTGTAAGTTTTGCTACACAGAGGACATGCTAAATTATAATCAAGATCAGTAGAAAAGTCTAGAGAATGGAACGCTGTCTGATTTGGATAACACAGAGGAAATATAGTGAACAGTACTTTCTAAAACTAATTTACTGTATAAATCTGTGTGCAAGTTCAAGATTTAATCTTATGCTGCAAATACAGCACGATGTTAAACATTTTACTCGATGACGCTGACTCACGTATTAAATTGATCTACAAGAATAAAGAATTCGACGTGAAAGGTCATTTCAGATTAAATTTATACAACAAGTCTAAATAATTTCTTTCTTTTATTACCTTTAGCGGGAAAAAGATTAAAATTTTTCGACATGTTTCATAAATGTAAGATTTAATTATCGCATGACAAAAATAATAATTTTAGTTTTGTTTTTAAGTCAGTGGTGACATCATGAGGCGATACACATATAAAATAGATGTTCAAAATAACGTAAATTTCTTTAAACATCTTTTATTGTCACAGTATGATACAATGGAATTGGGGAAAAATTCTAACCACATAAATTAGCAATATCACTATATGATGCATGTATAGCAACATATTTCAACATGAGACAAGGAATAATGAGACTAATAATATATGAGAGAGAGAGAGAGAGAGAGAGAGAGAGAGAGAGAGAGAGAGAGAGAGAGAGAGAGAGAGAGAGAGAGAGAGAGAGAGAGAGAGAGAGAGAGGGGGAGAGAGAGAGAGAGAGAGAGAGAGAGAGAGAGAGAGAGAGAGAGAGAGAGAGAGAGAGAGAGAGAGAGAGAGAGAGAGAGAGACTATGCGCGATTTGAATAGGTTATTGAAATCGTCTGTTATTGGTTATAGATGTTGTAAAATTCTATATTTTCTTCTGGAACATACTTTCGCCAGAGCAGTAAATCTAAGTTAACAGCCGGATCTAACACTGAAAGCAATTCTCTCATCAAATCTGTTTCTTTTCAAAGGTGACCTTACTCAAACAAGACAAAAAAGAATACATAGTAATTTCAATATCAAGAACACTATGGACCTATACATTTTGTAAAAATGCAAAGTTAAACTGCTCAGTTAAGTCATTATATCTGAACTCGTTTAATGACTAGAATCGTTTTGGTCTCGATCCTGTACAAGTGTTTTGATTGAGTATTTTTTCAAGTTCTTTTTTAGCTGTCAGACAAATTAAGTCTCTGTTACCTAGTTTTTTTTATCTTTCGTTCAGACTTTCCCACTCTATTATTGAGAGATTGCCTACTAGTGTATTTTGGAAGTCCTGTAACCAATTATTTTGTCTTTGTCTTTTTTTCCCACGGAATCTATCAAGGAACATCCATCCCGGACTACAATCATATAATCTATATTGAAGTTTGCACTGAGACAATGAAATCCCAGTCACCCGCGTTACATTATTAGTCTAAAAATAATATAACCTTGTGACTAAAGCTTTTTTGTTTTGGTACAACCACCGACATTAAGTATTTTTCTCAAACAATTGTTTCCAATTACATTAAAATAGCTCTGCATGTTCCTAATACAGTGAGCAGATTCAACACACATTAATCAGGCACCACAGTTTCCTCTCCTTTACATAATGGCCTTCAGGTCTTGTACTCTTTTATGAGAATTTAAATAATTATCCAGGTAGAATCTAGCATTATATGCCGCTTCTCTTAGAAAAGAATCAAGCAAAAAACGTTATAATTGTTATGTGTTGGAAGTATTGCACAATGAGCGTTTCGAGTCACTTGTTATTGTTGTGTAAATATCATGCATTAATACGAATATATTACTACGAATGCGGGATTACCTTTCGATCGTTAAGTACACAAGTTCTATGCATTAGAAAATAAAGAAAAGAATATGATATCATTGCTGCATATAACATTTAATACATGGATGTCATATGAAAATAATAATAAGTACTTAATACGTTTTATACAGTAAACTTTTAAATTTCATCAAGTCTAATACTTAAAGATTCTATGGTAAGCAATAAGTACAATAATGTGTTTCAGTTGTAATGAAGGGATTTATAATTCAGTACTCTCTTTAAAATTTATATTTTATATGCTGGAAATAAGACAAGTGTTGATAGTACTAGTGTAATGATAGGTTACATGGAAATTTTCTTTTCGAATAACGTGAGGACTGATGAATGAACCATTCTGTTTAGTGCAGGAGTTTTCAGTTGCAATCAGATTACTAATTTTTATTCAGCTGGGGCGGATTAGGAGAGTTTGACAAAATTTGAAGAAACCGATTTAACATAACACATTTCTGGTTATTACCATCTTTGAAGTAGCTCTCTCTCAAGTTTGGATTTTGTAGCCAATGATATATAGACAGTGAGCGAACTGACAGCAGCTGGGTAAAGGAATCCAGTGCAGCGCTGAGTCTGGAAACATCGGAGGAAGTAAAGTGGTATCAAGAAAACCCTAGGCCCTACAGTAAAACGGGTTTCCCCCACTCCAAAATCTCTAACGTGAGACAAGATCCATGACCGTGAGCAAAAGATGCCCAGATATGTGGAGCACTACTCAGATTTGTACTCCCGAGAAATGTCAGTCACCGATGCGGCCTTTAGCAGCATATAGGAACTGCCCACCATGGAGGAGCTCGACAAAGTGCCACCTTAGAGGAGCTCAGCAAAGCCATCTACTCCCTCCCAAACGACAAACAACGAGGTAGCTACAGCATCTAGGCTGAATCAAACAAACTGGAAAACCAACATTACTTCAGCCGCTGCATGAGCTACGCTGTCTCTGCTGGGAGGAAGGAGCAGTCCCCCAAGACATGCGCAACGCCACCATTGTGATTCTATAAAAACGAGGGCTATGGCAGTGAATGTAACAATTAACGAAGGATTTCTCTCCTGAGCATTGTTAGAAAACTGTACTCCCGAATCCTCCTCAACAGGCTCCAGCTGCTGACGGACTGTGTGTACCCGGAATCCCAGTGCGGCTTCAGATCAGGCAGGTAGACAACAGACATGATCTTCTCATTCAGGCAACTCCAACAAAAGAGCAGAGAACAAGGTCAGCCACTCTATATGATATTCATTTACATCACCAAAGCCTTCGACCTAGTCAGCAGGAAGGGCTTATTTGAACTTCTCAGGAAGATCGGATGCAACTCCCTTCCTCCAAATCTCTGCAGCACACGATAATTTCCTTTCATGCCGATATGAAGAGAACAGTCCTGTATGGTGGATGGTCCTCAGACTCATTCCCCATCAACAGTGGCGTGAAGCAGGGCTGTGTGCTGACACAAACCTTTCTCGGGATCTTCCTCTTCCTGCTCCTGTCCTGCACCTTCGATTCGTCCACTAATGGCGTATATCTGCACACTATATCCGACGGGAGGCTGTTCAACCTGGCACGACTGCGCTCGAAGACCAATGTGAGGTCGGTGCACATCAGGGAGATACTCTTTGCTGAGGACTTGGCTCTTGTGACCCACACTGAGGATGCCCTCCAGAGACTGGGAGACTGTTTCGATGATGCCTGCAAGCAGTTCGGGCTCACCATCGGCCTGAAAAAGACACGTTAGCACGCAAGATGGCACCAATTCCCCCTCCATAAAAATCGACGGTGTCACTCTGGAAGCAGTCAACAACTTTACTTACGTGAGGTCAACTATCACCAACACCATCATGGTGCGACTTACGCAGAGGGTGTGGAAAAATGACGCGTTAAGAGAGCACATCAGGATCCAAGTCTACCAGGCCTGCATTCTCAGCACTCTCCTATATGGAAGTGAGACCTGGAGCACCTACATAAGGCAAGAGTGCCGGCTCAATTCCTTCCATATACGGTGCTTAAAAAGCATCCTGAAAATCAGATCGCAAGACCAAGTTCCGCACAGCGAGATCCTGTAGCGTGCAATTATCCTCAGCATGTACTTCTTGCTGAACAAACACCGTCTTCGATAGCTGGGACGCGTCAGACGCATGGAGGAAGGGATGCTGCCAAAGGATATCCTATATGGACATCTGGCCACTGACAACTGGCCGTCCCTCACTCAGTTTCGTTTTAAGTATGTGTGCAAGAGGGACATGAGAGTGTTGACCGAGAACCAAGAAACCTGGAAACTGACGGTGCGCAAGGGCATAGCAGTCATTGATGTGAAGAGAGTCAAGCTGGCAGGTGAGAAACGTGAAAGAAAGAAGAGTTCGGCAGCAACATCAGCAACTCAGACTTCCCAGTACGTCTGCACCAACTGCAATAGCGACCGTCACTCGCCACAGCAGACGATGCCAAAACCCTTGAGACAGACGACACTCCAGGGGCGCTACTCGCATGGTCTCCCGAGACTGAGCCACCAATGATAATGTGTACACCATGCGTGTTTAGAACAGTGTTTTCTGTTATCATTCGCTCCAAACAGCATCGCGAATTTTATCCTATCTGTAACTCAGTCAATTTAAAAGTCAGTGTCGTTAAATGAGGCTAATAGTACCTGATTAGTTTCACACGATGTATTAAAACTGCATTAGGTACTTTTAGCTACATTTGATGACGTTGCCATGAACATTTACTCAATAGGTACCTAGGATAAAATCGCCTTGCTTTGTGGAACAAACTATAGTCTCTAGCATAATACATAATAGCTCGGCTTCGTATGCATATGTCTATCTCTCTCAAAATGAGAATTTGAATTAAATATTACAAGGGGTGATTGAATAAGTGATGTTGTATTAGATAATGTATTAACGGATATAAATACAGCAAGCACTAAATGATCACACAAAATTAAAAATATATACAATACTCAAAATTCCACCAATATGTAAAGAGATATTTAGATAAAGAACAATACAAATAATGTTAAATACATGTTGCCAAATAAATAAATTAAATACAGAATGTTTCCCATTATTGCTTTGTAAAGTCATTTCTTTGCTCGTAAAGTCACTGATGATTTTTGGTATTTCATCACAATGAACAATAACAATCTAATGGATTTTTTAAAAATGTATTCTGTTTCGACTTGTATTATGAAGCCATTTTCAAACAGTTCATGCTGTTTCTGAGACTTCGATGTTTCGGTATTCATTATTGTCACACAAGGTCGACACACCTCGCAGTGAAGTACCGTAGATAAATCACTATTACTTCTCATACTACCACCACAACCACTACTACTACTACTACTTCTACTACTACTACTACTACTACTACTAAAAACCATATATCTGTTTTGTTAATACCAGGTTGTGATTGGATTTATCGAAGACACCGAAAGCAGGTTTGTAAATGCGATGTTAATTTATAATGCATTTGAACGAAAAAATAATTCTGACACCAAACTCATGCACATAAAGTCAGACAAAGGTTAACAGACTGTTGACTACTAAATTAAATGTTCCTAACTTGAATTAATTAGAAAATGTATTTCAGCAAATAATCAAACAATAATCAGCGTATGGAACTTGCAAAGAAACGCGCAGTAATCGGTAAAGTAAACTCGGTATTTTGAAATAACTAAAGACAAAAGAAAAGCCACCTGGAAAAAATGCTGTACGCCGTAACGAAACTCGAGAGCATTTTCGTTTATATATAATGCATAACATTACGTACACACGATTCCGTGATGGAATGAGACCAGAATCCGCTAAAGATTCGGAAAGTCCTGATAGAAGCAGATTCACGTTTTTACATCTATCACACATGTGATAGAAATAGATACATACTTTTAAAATGCACACATCCAGATATTAATATATCACACATGTGATAGAAGCAGATACACAGTTTTTAAAATACACAGGTCCAGCTAGGTTAATCTATCAACATGGGCAAAGTAGATACAGTTTTGCAAATGTATAGGTCCAGCTAGGTTAACCCATCACACATGTGATAGAAGTAGATACACATTTTAAAATATGCACAGGTCAAGCTCTGTTAACATGATCGAAGTATGCATATTTTTGCAAAAGCATAGGTACACCTAGGTTAATCAATCACACATTTTAAAAAGGTTTTAATCTATACAACGTGTGATAGAAGTAGATACACATTTTAAAAATGCACAGGTCCAGATAGGTTAATCTATCACACATGTACACATTTTTAAAATACACAGGTCCATCAAGGTTAATCTATCACACATGTGATAGAAGTAGATATACAGTTAATAAATGCACAGATCAATTTAATCTATCACACATGATAGAAGCAAATACACATTTTTAAAATGAACAGGTCCAGCTATGTAGATCTATCACACTTGTGACAGAAGTAGATAGACATTTTTAAAATACACAGGTCCAGATAGAAATAGACACACATTTTAAAATGCAGAGGCCCAGCTATGTTGATATATGCGACAGAAGTAGATACACATTTTTAAAATACACAGGTCCAGATAGGTTAATCTATCACACGTGAGAGAGAAGTAAATACACATTTTTAAAATACACAGGTCAGGCTAGGTTAATCTATCACACATGTGGTAGAAGTAGATACACATTTGTAAAATATACAGGTCCAGCTAGGTTGATCTGTCACATATGTGGGAAAAGTAGATACACATTTTTAAAATACGCAGGTCCAGCTAGGTTAATCTATCACACATGTGATAGATATAGAAACACATTTTATAAATGCACAGGTCCATTATATAATAATTAAAATTACATTGGAAGACTCTTATGAGTGACACTTAACTGCAAAAAATAAATACAAACTAAAGCAATATAGTACTTTTAAACACGTGAAATGGCATCTGCAATCACATTATCTTTTACTATGATGTGTCTAGTGTCAGTATTCTTCCAGCAATTAACTTTATCTCAAATTCATTTTTGTTTGTTGTTCATTTTGTTAATGAGAGTAAGGGGATGTGATCACAGAATAAGATAATCGGGGATGGAGCAGAGCTAATGTATACTTCAAAGCGTTGCAAAGCTGATTTTTAGAAATAGAAAATATGATACTTCTTGTCTTCATGGATCAATACACTACCAACTCCCAAATTACTTGCATCGACAGACATATTAAATGATTGACCGAAATTTAGAGCTGGAAAAACTGATGCACCTTTAAATATGGCCTTTAAATTGTCAAAAGATACTGAACGTGCCAGAACAGTGAAACTTTGATTTTTTTTACTTAAAAAATTTGTCAGTCAATCAAATTATGAAGATATTTCAACAGAATTTCAGATAATATGCAGCCATACTCAAAATTCGCACCAGTTACCTAATCACTAGAATTCAGATATAGCCTCGACTTTAAATAACGATAGATTTAATTTGACCTTGTCCAACAATATACCCTTAAAATGACATAAGCATGGCACAACTCACTTTTACCTAAATTAACTATCAGATTTGCTTCTCTTAGTGTGCAATTATTCTGCTGAATGGTACGTCAAATGCAGGAATAGGTTGCAGGTGAATCTTACCTATTTTCTGATTGGCTTTTTCTACCATTTGATACATATGACAATATCTATAGTATTTATAAACATCACTTTTAATTTTCGGCCAATGAAAATGATTCTATATCTTGTGATAAGTCAAATGGACTACTAAATGACCTGTAACGGAATTGTTATGGTGTAGCGAGATTGGCTAACAATTTCCTGTAAATATGACCTCGTAGCATCCAATTGATAGCTTACGCATCACTCGTCAGCTGGAGGTACATTAAGTGGTCCCTATTTTGTCATAAGGACCCAGTCTTTTATGAAATAACAACCACTTAAATTTCTGTAAAATTCCTATGAAGCGACTTTGGATCTTATTCCTGTTCGGCAGTGAGAGTAGACTCCTTGATGACCAAGTGGAGAGGATGAGTGGTAAAAAGAGGATCCATGTGAACAATATGAATCGACTAATCAATACCAATAGCAAATGTGAGATCATAGAAAGATTGAAGACTAAATTTCGCAGCTATAGGCTTAATTTCACGATTAACATCATTCTCAAGAGATCATTTTGCAGTAGCTCTGGTAACTTCACAAGCAGGGCACAAAGCAAGGCTTATAAATTACTAGTGGATTAACAACACATATATCACCATAGTATCAATAGGTGAAGAAGTGGCTCCGAGAGTTACGGGTCCTGTCACTACGTCTGATGCCAAATTAGCTTTGAGAAGCGTTTGTGTCCTTTAATATTTTAATAGGGATAGCTGGCGGAATTAACAATAAGTGATAAAACCTTCTGACGAGAATGGTTAATTACTCTCCGAAATAGAACCATTTTTCGGTTTTATTTACTTAAAGAATGTGTTTCTTTCGAGTCAAGATCGTGGCGTTGATCTCTTTGAAATAATAACAATAGGAATAGCTTTGTTGTTATTCTTTAGCTTATTTTTCAACTTGCACCAATCAGAAATGAAGCGCCCTTTCTTTGCACAATAAGTCAACGTAGGAAGAGATAAGAGTTTCTAATCAATCTTATCAGACATTTGATTTCTAAATGTTGTGCAAGATGCAGACTTGGAAGTACTCATGAGACGGAGCTGACTCTTGTACCAAAACACTGTAAAGAAGAAGACTTATTGACAATCAAAATTTGTGAGTCAATTAATGATCATTTGTGAGAGCAGCATTCATTTTAAGTTTTCACCTTTTGCTCATCAGGATATCACCATGGATATAATTCTTGAATTCTTTAATTTATGAACTTTCTGACGTTATTGTGATCTTTATCAACCTTCTTGATTGAGCCCAAACTAACAAACTGTTGTTCTTATTCATTGCAATTTTGATCGGGGTTTGTCGATTTTATTTTCTATATCTCTTAAACCCTTTTCAATATGGCTCGTGAACCAACTCATAACTCTGCAAGATATATTCATCAAACACATTATGATCAACACTCTTTTGTACCTACATTTGAGTGCAGACTTCATGAACTTTGTCAAGAAGTATTCTTCATAATAATAATGTTCAATGGTCTCTTGGCCGTTCCAGGTTTTTCAACAATTTTCGCAATGTAAAGAAAGTATTTTTCTACCTTTCTCTGAAAATGGGCCACTAACGTAATATTTCTGGTAACATATAAACTTGAATGTGTGTGTAATAGTGGCAAGAGTGATCAAATTCTTTACATTTATATTGTATTTCCCTTTCTCCTCTCTGGATCGGCATTTGTATTAGACATTCTTGTCTTCATTTGCTTACCACTACTTCTTTCTCTCTCTCTTACACACACACACACACACACACACACACACACACACACACACACACACACACACACACACACACACAATTTGCTTACTCTTTAACTAAAGGTGCAATTTTTTAATATCATCTCTCACTCACTCTGCTTCACCTTTTCTTCTTTCTCCGGTTTTGCATTTTTTAAAATCTTCCCTCTGAATCTGCATTTGTTTCTCCCAGCTATCTCTGTACATTTGGAGTTTTCTTCATTCCCTTCTGATGCTAAATCTTTCCTAATTCCAATTCAATCTGTTTTTGTAAACTGTATGTCCTTTTATTTCATAGTAAAACTAGAGACAGGTTTACTAATCGAGCTCAAAACATTAAAATCCAACATTTTCATTCCTACCAAATATCAGACCAAAATAGTGTTATTTTTTGTTTGGTTCAAAATCCTTTCACTTTAAAAATTGAAGAAAGTAAAATTCAGTCAAAACTAGACACAACATAACACAATTTAAAGTGCTAGATGTTAAAGCACAACTGTTAAAATCTTAACAGTCACACGATAATATCGTCCTCTGCTTGACCAAATGTGACAAATTGGAATTTTCTAAAAAAAAAACAACCGTTACCTAATGGAAAAAAGCTTCTAAAATAATCTAATGAGCTTTGTTTACTTACTACACATCAGCCTATACAATTCGCTTAGGATTCTCCAACATCCTGACCAAAATCAAAATGTTTACCTGAATTCGGTCAATTAGCTCATGCGCATAGAGCAATGAAGCAATTGTTAGTTGTTTACATCAGTGAAATAAAAATAATTAAAATAACCAATCAGGTCAAGCAGAAATAATTTCAATTTGAACAAGGTCAAGTCAAGCCAACAAAGTTACATTACAATAACACGTAATGGAATAAAATTTACAATTAAAAACCAAACAATAAAATTAAATAAATATACATAGAACATATTGTAGTACGATGTCTTTGAGTGAATTGACACTAATTACAAAATAATGTTTTAATCCAAAATGAATGACCACTTATTAATTGTAATGAATAATTAAAATATATAATTCCTCTTGAATTATATCCGTTCAGAACTGTAAACTCTGATAACAAAAATTGAATCCAGAGACTGATCTAAGATAGCAATGACTTATTTGTTTATCAAGTCCCTACTTATATAAATGTTTCACTTTACGTAGATGTACTTCATTGGAAAGTTCCCATCAAATCGTAAACATGTCTGTTTCTACAATGTTCTGAACAAACAGCTATATTAACATGCACTTTATAACTTACAATCATGGAAACAGGACAAATGGAAGCTATGTACACGTTGTTTACAAATGGCTATTATCATAAAGCACATTCTTTAATCATGGACGAAAGCTAAGCACTCAGTATCGATATACTTAACATTTCAAAAGTGCAACACATGTTTGCTTTATGCCGTGGAATCAAATATTATTTTTTTAAAAAAAAATAGCTGTCACAGACTATAGCAATACAATTTAAAAAAGAATAAACATTTTGGGACAGATATCCAATGACATTGTAAGTATGCAAGTTTTTTAGGGCATATATCCAATCAAATTTGAAGATGCAGACGACATCAAATGTGAAATTAGCTTTATCCGTAAATCTGGATGAAATCACAGACGAAATGATAATATCTCTCCGGGTGATAAAGGGTATTCCCTGCTGATATCTTAACTGTGTCTGAATAAGATTGCTTTCAAAGCTATGGAAAAAAAGATTTGTCCAGATGTTAAAGTAATATAAAGCTACTACTTTTATTAAATATTTTTTTGAATGTTTAGGTGAGATAGCTAATTTAGCCTACTATGTGGCAACATCTAAAATTGTAGTTAAAATTATATATATATATATATATATATATATATATATATATATATATATATATATATATATATATATATATATATATATATATATATATACACACACACACACACACACACATATCAAAGTTGTACACAGTGGCAGAAAAATATATATTGATACAGCTTTGTTAAAAAGCGATTGGTATTTATTTTGGACAAATCTGATCGTAGCTATTGAATTGTTGTGAAAATGACTGAAGGTAGAGATCCCAACCACCATGATTCATTAGCCTATGAGGAAATTTGCTTCCAGGAAATTTTATTGTGTTCTTAAAAACGAAATGTCAAATTATTAGCAGTTTGGCTGGATGGGGGATTGGCTACAGTGGATCTGGTAATTCGTAACATGGAAAAACACTTCCTACACACCCACGCTAGGACACAGATGGTATAAGACCTGTAGACATTTTCCATAAATGGTAGTATTAGTTATAATGGCGTGTTGAACAAATAGTTATTTTATAAATCATTTTCGCACGAAACATTTTACGATAATTCAGAGTTAAAGGGCAATACAATTACATGCCCAGTAAACCGTATTATATTTAATATTAAATGAATTAAAATCATACCGGTTACATATGCTGTTTAAGTCCGAGAACTATTGTAAACAATGAGTAGCGTACAGACATGTACATTTCTAAGCTCGTTCTTAATTTGAAACAAGTGAATAGATTAATTTAAAAAATATAAATTATCAATCCAAGAAAAGATAAATGAAATTATGAAAAATAAATAAACAAGGAAAGGAAATAAAGATATTCCTTTGCGTGAATTCATCGTGAAATGTTAGACATCAAGGACAAAATATTTCTTGTGGAGTTGAGATCATTTACAAAGTTTCAGTTTTTCCGAAATTACAAAATTAATAATTTCATTCTATAACTCTATGCATATGTATAGCGAGTGATACACGCGCGAGATTGCTGCATGTGTGTGTGTGTGTGTGTGTGTGTTTGAGCGTCCATATAGTATTTCTTGTACATGGTATCACTAGTATTCCAATTTCTTTGTGTAATGATAAACATTTCA
The DNA here is from genome assembly GCA_016746295.1 of Potamilus streckersoni. Lineage (NCBI taxonomy): Eukaryota > Metazoa > Mollusca > Bivalvia > Unionida > Unionidae > Potamilus > Potamilus streckersoni. The sequence goes on along the minus strand of JAEAOA010000864.1, from coordinate 184,721 downwards.
GCTTCAACAATACAGAGGTTTCCATGTTCACATAGAGTTTTGTCCTCGAAACAGAAGATTCGACAGTTTGATTAAAGCTTAACAGAAAATAAGCCAATTTTAAAATATAAAAGTAAACATGATTTTTAAATGAGATATGAAATTATCCTGTTCTTCATGGTTCGGAAATTTCGATATTATGAGCATTTTACCACGAAGTTTTGGTGTAAGATGTATGAGTTGTTTGATTGTGTGCCTTCATTAAATGATAGTTTTATTTTACAACTATCTATTTTCAGACTATATTCATTCACTATGCACCATCGCCGATTAAAAAATAACAGTGCTATCAGGCAGTTTACCGTCCAATTTTTGAATAGTATCCCAGCTTGACGCCCACGGCCTACGTATGTAACTTGCGAGTGTAACAAAATAATTCTAAACAATTAGCCCCATTACGAAATTTGTGATGATAACTTGCTATGGTCATTCTCACAGGCATTAATTGTAACTTAAACTAAGTAAATTTCGTCATAAAAATGTTTTCGCTAAAACTTCTAACACTTCCGTTGTCAAATCTTCAGTTTTGGAGGTTTGGATTTCAGTAAATCATGCATGTAGTCCGTAATCCCATTATGCCTAAAAAAGTGATTCATTTAAAAAAAAAAACATCTGAACTTATAAAGTGTTTGTTATATATTCAGCGTATTAGGCTGATACGCTGGATCACTGTTTATTGCAGCTGATTCACTTGTCAAGTGATCGCTGTTTATTGCATGTTGATGCAAATGTCAAGTGAACACTGTTTATTGCATGTTGATGTAATTGTCAAGTGATTTTTATTTTAAGTTTCGTATTTACTTGTCACAAAACAGTTAATTCATTCTTAGTATTTATACAGCGCAAATTGAGTAATAGCACTCATACATTAAAATTGTCAGGTTATAAGAAGAGAATTAATTTGATATCATAGGCGAATAAAGTATAAGCACATTCCGATTTCACGATTTTTCAGTTATTAGAAATCTAAATCCTAAAAGTTGTACGTTTCTTTTCGACGAAATGGGATCCAATTAACAAGTTGCACTGGAACCCTGGAGCTCCAAATTAAAGGGTTACGATGTATAATTTATTAATTATTAATTTAGTACTTATTTATAGTACTTATTTATAAGTTGGTGTCATTTTTACAAACTTCCCATTTCTAATGATTTTCGGAAAAACACATTCTTCAAAACTTTTCGATTTGTTATTATTTCCAAATTTATTTCTTTCTACTTATCACAAGTTAGACATTAAAACAGGCATTGGCTGCCAATTTCTTATCGCCTTTATTATTACAAGTAACGAATTCTTCCATTTAAATAGATGATAACTCACAATATACGTAAGAGAAATAAACCTTTAAGAAAAAAGACTAATATTTGTCCAAATTAAAAACAAATATTATCAGTAGATACATGCGATCTGGAGTTCTAATATTTGCCATATGTGTTAATGTCTGATTGTTTCTGAAAATAAAATGGAGCCTCTTCGTGTATTATCAAAATTAGCGATATATTATGCTTCCATTTTTGCTTCACATTATATTTTGCTAAATCACATGACTGATACAATGACTCTATTATAAGTTCGAAACTATTTTTGGGATTTCTCTCCCTCTTCTATCAATCTTGTACATTACCTAAAAACCTTCCCTTTTTTAATTTAATTTGCATCATTTGCTATTCTTTGTTTTGTATTTGATTTGCTTTTTCCATTTTTTTAAATTAGCTACTTTACCAACGGTTATTGTTGTCTCTTCTTATAATGACAAATATGAAATATTTTATCTTCTAATTTCTGACTAGATAGTCTCAAACAGTAATTGATCAATAATAAAAAAATCTCGGACTGAGAATTGGATATATTCTCAATACTTGAAGCACTCACACACACACAAACATACACACACACACACACACACACACACACATATATATATATATATATATATATATATATATATATATATATATATATATATATATATATATATATATATATATATATATAGTCATAAATGTAAAAGATTTTATAATGTTAGAACAAAACAATTCAATTATAGCCTGCATAATTAGATTGGCTTTCTTCAGTGTTTATAATAAGCACCAATATTAACTTACCTCCAGATAATAATCATGTATACTCTACTAAGAGATCATGAGTTTGTGTATCTTGCCTTGGATTATTAAATATCGCATAATTTTATATATATATATATATATATATATATATATATATATATATATATATATATATATATATATATATATATATATGTATGTATGTATGTATGTATGTATGTATGTATGTATGTATGTATGTATGTATGTATGTATGTATGTATGTATGTATGTATGTATGTATGTATGTATGTATGTATGTATGTATGTATGTATGTATGTATGTATGTATGTATGTATGTATGTATGTATGTATGTATGTATGTATGTATGTATGTATGTATGTATGTATGTCAGGCTATAAATCTAAATCAAACTCAAACTCAATAATAATATTATTATCGTTACATTCAACTACATCCTGTAAAATTTCTTTGCCCATTGGCTCTAATATATTATACTTTTATGATAAATGATGAGTTGTGAGATTTTTTGTCAAGAATAATTTTCGTTCCGGAATCGTTCTTCTTTACTATACGAACAAAAAAAGCTATCGATTACTGTTCAGCAATATTGCCACTGTCCTTGACTAGCATGGATACTTCACTTGAATTTGATACCAAAGAGTTAAAGGACTAATGGCACTAATTCAGTTACCATAGTAAACGTATGCAAACTCCATGATATTAAAAATCAAATAACTTTAAAATTTCTTATTGATAATGATCAAACCTATATTTATCAGAATAGATGAAACCTGGATATGAGCCGCGGCATTTTCTGGACCTACATGTGTTTGAAACATATGCTGTCAATTCCGCACCAAAGAGTCAGATGCTTATTTTAGAAATGAGTGTTTCAAGCTCAAGACTGTAAAAGGACTGAAATTCCATCAATAAAACAATATCTCTAGTTTTGTCAGTTACAGTTAGGATAAGCTATCAAAAGATTATTTTTCCTAAACAACAACTTATATTATTAACCAATCCTGGCCAGCCAAACCCATATTTACTCTATTTTATGTTCACCCGTTTTCAGGTTGGTTCCCATACTTCCATGCAATTAGTACCGTGTGCCCAATAGAAGTGCTCCCACTCAGGTATTACGTTAGCTGGAGAATTGTTTTTTTTTTTAAGCGAATATCATGTAATACATATATTGAATATTATTTTCTTTTCGCATAATTAGATTGGTCTTTTCACTTCTTAAAATTCATTCAATCTCTGACAATTTACATAAATGTTCTTTGTTCACCGTCACTTACAATGTATAAATTGAGTGCCCTTGATGTTGGACATAGAGGATGGTGGTGCAGGGATGATCAGTACGACCTATTTGTACTTAATATTTTCTGTCACATTTATCAGATTAATAACAGTTATTGTACACATATTATAACATTTGGTAAGACAGAATAAAAGAGTTATTACTTAAACACATACTATAACATTTGGTAAGACAGAATGTAAGAGTTATTACTTAAACACATATTATAACATTTGGTAAGACAGATTGTAAATGATAATACTTGTACACATATTATGACATCTGGCAAGACAGAATGTAAAGGTTATTATTGTACACATATAACATTTAGCAATACATATTGATAAAAGTTATTACTTATACACATGTTATAATATTTAATAAAATATATTAAAAGTGTTATTACTTATACATATATTATAACATTTGGAATAAAAAAGTGCAAAATGCCAAAATATCTATACCATATTTCATCTTCGTCATATTAGTAACCTTTACATTTAGTTACCATGCATAGCAAAGCAGTGTTTCGTAAAAGAATAAAGGCAGAAATAGAAAATTTTATATTTAATGGAAAAGAAAATGTATTTTACCTCTTAGCTTACCTCATATACTTCAAACTATTCCTCTTCACCGTTCACAAATATTGAAAGAAGAACGCAACAGAATGGATCATTTAATGATTGACTTTGCAATGCTGCACATCGATTTGATTATATCTAACATGTTTCACTTTAAACCATGCTTTATTAATGAATAGCATACTTCAATCTGATTAAAATCAGATCTTCGCTGTCCTATGTGAAGATCTGACGACGACCGCTTAAGGGTCATGTTTTGGTGACATTTAAATTAGCCAATGGAAATGCAACTTTGAAAAAATCTGAAAGTAAATCGGTACACATTTATGCTTTTCATCCACGCTGCTCAGTCTCCCAACATAAAGATGTAAGAATTCGTCTAATTGGTTGATAAAATTAGAAATTATGGTAATAACATAGGTTACCAGAAAATGACCCCTAAGCGGTCGCTGTCATATGTTCATGTATGACTGTGGAGATCTGATTTTGATCAGATTGTACCATATGTTATTTCTAACTATGGAATAAAACTTTTGGTAAAGTCAACAAAAGCATAAAACAATTTTCTCTTTGTAAAATAAAAATTATTGTCCAATTTACTAATTTTTAAAATTAAAACGTTGCTCATTCTTCCATAAAGGCATTGTTGGTTTTTGGTCCGTCAGTAAGTCTATTATTGATTTTTACGCTTCTGTATTACTGACATCTTCAAAATTGCCTTTTTTATACTGGTATAACTAGACCGGAAGCAGCACAATTTTGCCAAGTGTCCATTTTCAAAATATCATTAAGTGAACAAAAGAATGTATCTAACAGTGTATATTTACCATGGTAACGAATATTTGTAATGAACAGAACTGGAACAGAATTCAGGCCATTTGTATTTGATGCTAAGCTTGTTCTAAGTCTTGAATGGAAATATTATTAGTTTAGTTTATTAAACATGGCATTAACCTCTCTTTTGACATATATTTCATTAAAGTGTTAAACATCTTCATATGCTAAAAAGCAATAATTACAATTGTTTACGTCTTTAAAGCTAAAATAATTTTTTTAAAAAGTAACCATTGTAATATTTAAGGGGGTTGAGGTTAGTCGTATGATATAAATTCCAAATAATCAGTGGCTGATATGGAAGCACCACCCTACTCCACCGAAGTTTGGAAACTCGAAACAACATGAACATTTCTAGAACTAAGCTTACCTTACAATTAAAATAGATGGTTAAAATGATATCCTGGAAACGCTTAAAAAGATGAAGCTCCTCGGGAATCAGCACGTGGACTAAAGACGATATTGGAACATAACAATTTGCAGGAAATACAAATAACATGATAAAAAGACTGAAACATTTATGCTTTTTATGTTTTTGCAAAATATCGTTATAAAAGTTTATGTATAACCAGATCTTGTTTCGTTAAAGGCATCATACATATAATTTGCAGAAAGATAGGTACATCAAGGGTAAACACAATGAAGGGGTTGATATTGACTTTTAGTTTGCAGCACTTTGACCAGTTCATTTTGGCATGCCATGGAAATGGGAGCTAAGTAAATTTGTCTAAAAAGTGAAATTTAGTGGCATTCTTTCTTAAGTTGATTATCGATCAATTGTCATTCTTAATTTTATTACTTGTCATTTATTGAATAGAATTCCGATGAAACATTTGCAAGAGATTCAGCAATGGTTGCACTTGCTCTGCGGTCAGGTACGATAAAAGCATGACATCCTTCTCACTAATTTCCTGTCTAGATCCAATGTTCATAGCTTACAGTATCAAAATATTCTTTTATAAATGTATTCTCTTACTGATGCAGTCACATATTTCGTCAACACAAATCAGCTCCGTTTCTAAACAAAGCTTAATCAGCTGGTTCCAGATGACATTAACAGGCGTGCGCACTGGAAAAGGAACACACCGTCCGTATTTCCTCAAGAAGACACATTGGCTTGCCACGCCTTCACTGGAACTTGTGGTGCCAGTAAGTATTACAGTCAGAATACAAGTACTCGTAAAGAATATCTTTGCAATGGTCATTTGTCTGACTTTCATTTTCTTCTCTTGCAATTCTGAAAAAGATATATATATATATATATATATATATATATATATATATATATATATATATATATATATATATATATATATATATATATATATATATATATATATATATGGGTAAACTACCTTCATACATTGAAAACAAACGACATACTCCATTAATAAAAAGAACAAAACCAAATAATATTGCATCCCACACAAAATACTCACCACTTCGGATATCTGTGCATAATAAATCGACACCTCACATGAAGGGGGAATCAAACATTCAATAAGCAGCAGAGAGGGTGAACCCTACAACAATATATTTGCGACAAAATCGATTAAAGCCTCAGAATGCCAATGGAGCCTTCCTACGAAATCTCATATTTTAACCAAAAAAAAATTAAAGGTCCCATCTTAGCGATTTTGTCGTGAATACATTGTCATAACCACACTCAAATTGCTGCCATCTACGTCTACAAATTTTTGCGACTAAATCGATTAAAGCCTCAGAATGCCAATGGAACCTTCCTACGAAATCTCATATTTCAACCAAAAAAAAAATAAAGACCCCATCTTAGCGATTTTGTCGCAAATATATTGTCATAACCACACTCAAATTGCTGCCATCTACGGTCGCAAATATGTTGTCATTTCACCCTCTCTGCTGCTGATTAATACAAATTATTTAACCAAATATTTGATCAAGTCCAATACGATATCGTGACCGAGGGTCGTGTAAATTTATTGTTATAAATCCATATGGGACAGACTGAGCATGACTAAAGTAATTTTTAAATCCATTGAAGTCCATATCGGAACACCATGTCTGCCAAATATTTCGTAGCGTATGTGTATCAACGCCATTGAATACAGCAAGAATATTGCAGTTATCGCGAATCACTTTTGGAATTTGAGTATATCGTTGAGTGACATATATCACGTCAGTGTTTTTATGCCTACCTCGGGAAAATATTCTAGCAGGGTTCTTTTGATTATCTAACATTACATCATCGTACACTACAAGATTGTTTATGTCTCCATCGAGATCTTCTACTGATGGTGCATCATTAATATCAGTAATAAAGTCGATTACACTTTCACCTTTAATTTCTGATGCTTTTTCATTATAATCTTTTAGCACTTCATAGCACCGTTGATCATCTACGGATGGGGCAACTAAATATAATTTATCCCACTTCATAAATCGCATTATCAAATTAAGCAGTAATTGTGTTTTGCCTGATCCAGATGGTCCGATTATAATGGCACGGACAGAATTCGGAAGCGCTGCGTGGTGTTTTACCGGTTCTCTTCTTTTAGTCGCTGAAAAATCAATTATATTCATAACGCTATATATAAATTATGGATCTATATTGTGTTAAGTGTAAACAGCGTACTGATACAACCGATCAGACAACCATTACAACTAAAAACAATAGACTAGCGCTTACTGGTAAGTGTGTAACATGTGGTACAAAAAAATTTAGATTTTTAAAAAAAAGCAACTCGGAGGTGATATTGCCGCAAAACTTGGAAAACTCCCCGGAACCCCATGGGCAAAATACCCCGGAGAAAAACACCTTCCAGGATATAGCTACTGTGGTCCCGGAACGAGATTAGATATCAGACTTGATGATCAAAATCAACCCCGGCCTGGTGAGTATCCGATAAATGCTATTGATAAGGCATGTCATGCTCATGATGTTGCATATAAAAGCAATAATTTGCAACAAAGACATATCGCGGATGTAAAATTAATTCATGCCTTAAATGCTATTCCCGATAAATCCTTCAAAGAAAAATTGGCTTCATGGTTGGTCAAATCAGCTATGAAAGGCAAATTAGTGTTAGGTGCTGGTAATTGAAAACACCAGTGTTTTTATAGTATGGAATCTATTTATTATTCTCCGAAAGGATACTGGAGGGGTAAAGCAGCAATCAGTAAACTCGCTAACGCTGCAAAAGTGAAAAAATCCACTGCAAAAGATTGGTTATCCAAACAAGCTATATGGCAAATTTATCTACCACCGCCTAAACAAATTAATTATTCTCATTTTGATGTTACCGTACCCAATGAAGTTCATCAGGCTGATTTATTGTTTTTACCACATGACCATGGTTACAAATACGCGCTAACTGTAGTTGATATTGCGAGTCGATTTAAACAAGCAGAACCATTGAAAACAAAGTCAGCTTCTGAAGTCGCTTCTGCATTTGAAAGGATTTATCGACGAGGTCCTCTAAGATGGCCAAATCTATTACAAGTTGATCCTGGCAAAGAGTTTCAAGGTGCTGTTCTATCAACAATGAAAACTCATAGTGTTACAATACGACGAGGACATACTGCGTTACATCGTGATCAGGCAATTGTAGAACGATTTAATCGAACTCTTGCAGAACGGTTATTTGGATATCAATATGCAAAAGAATTCATCCAAGAAAAACGATCTCGTGAATGGGTCCAAAGGTTACCGAGTGTAGTTGCAGCGTTAAATAATGAGATTACTCGAACTATTAATATGAAACCAAATATTGCAATAAAAAAAGAATATATTCCCGAACAACCGCAGCGGGTTAGCACTCAGCCACTTCTCGGTGATGTTACTGTGAGATATTTATACGAACCAGGAGAGCTTGAAGGCGGTAAAAGAAGAGCTACTGATCCTATATGGAGTGTTACTACGCATAAAATTTCAACTATAACGCGATCAACTGGTAGACCTCCAATCTACAGATTGGATTCAACTGCACCTCAGCGTGGTTTTACACGCGAACAACTACAAGTCATTCCGGACGATACTCAATTACCGCCACATGGTCTTAACTAGCTCCGTTACGTCTATTACACTCAAGACAGGTCAACATCACATTGTTTCTGACATGACCAAGACTGTTATTTTTTCTGTCTACGGTGAATTGTCGAGGGTCTTTATCCGAATACTGCCAGTGCATTATACAATTGCAACTGGCGCAGTGATTATTCTGTTGTTCTTTTAATGCGATTATTACTTCAGCATCAATATCAAATTCTCGTTGTTTTTTTTTGTCCTGCTGTTTGTAGCCAGAGAGGTTTTTATTAATGATGCTAATATCAGTGTTGTCATCGTTTGCATTAAAATCATCATCGAAAACAATCCTTCGTAGTTGATTTATTCGTCGTACTCTGGACACTGCGAGATAGACTAAATTTGACCATTCAATGCGATTATCAACTATCCAAACAATTGTATCCGTGATGGTCAATCCTTGTGACGAGTGTATTGTTGTTACATAACCAAGCGTCCATGGTGATTTATCAGCGCATAATGCATCTTCTACAGTATTGATATCAACTAGCACAATATCATTTAACACTAGAATCTGTTTCTCCGTCTGGCCTGGAATTTCAACTTCAATATTCTGCTTTCGTGTATCCAATGGTCTATAACACAACGGCACTGGAAACGTTGGGAATTTTTTCTTGTGTAGCTCAAACAACTTTTTCTGAAGTGCGTCTCTGACTATCTTTCTACTTGCTACTACAAAATCATTTGGTTTCCATGTTTCCCAAAAATCATTCAAAGGTGTTTCAGAAATTATTTCACGCGCTACTTCACATTGAATTCTATCGGGTTGTAATCTAATTAGTTTTTTAAACTCACGTAACTGCTCATCGAGTGCTCTATAGTCAGTATCAATTTCTTCGTAATAATCAACAAATCCTTTTAACCAATTATGTGGACTTCTACCAACAAATGGTGGTGGTTGACCATGATCGCCGCACAATATAATTTTTGTATTTTTTTGCAATAACCAATCAAGAAACATTTTTAATACATCTTCTGAAACAGTACATGCTTCATCCCAAATAATAACCGCTGGAATAAATTTCTCACCCATTCGCTCAGGAGTCCAAGCATCGCCCTTGTATCGAAAAAAACTATGATACGTGCAAGCTTCAACATTTCGTTGTTTGATCTCTCTCGCTAGTCTATGGGTTGGTGTGAGTACAATCATGGACGTTCTCTCTCGATATAATTCTATCGCACGTGTTGTCTTTCCAGATCCACCACAACCGTTTAAATAAACTGTTTTATATCTACAAATTGGATCTGATATCGGTGGTGCTTTAGACATAGATTTTTCACTGATAGAATTATCGTTCTTCAGGTAACTACTTTTAATCTCAACGTCTGCTGATTCAGAATAATCGCGTTGTATTTCTTGTTTAATTCGCCATGTTCCCCAAGTCTCTTCGCTATTAGTAAATTTAGTTATCTCTTTGATATATTTTTTATCGACATACATTGAATCAATTGCAACTCTGACTGCTATACTAGGAAATCTATTTATCATTGCAAATAAATTGATAGATGCATAACCCAGCATAGAAGCTCTCAAATGTAGATATGCAGAGCTTTCTCCATCACTGTAAGTAACAATTCTACCTAACTTTGTTTTATTGGACAAAAAGGCTGTTTTACAATTTGCGTATCTATTTTTCTCTACTGCATCTTTAATAACGAAGTCGTATTCGGCATCATCTATAATCAATCGTGAGGATTGTTTTTTAAAGTTAAATTTTTTTCCACCCTGTGTAAATTTACCGATTATTCTTCGGCCGAGATCCTTTGCTTCATTATTTCGTTGATTAAATATTTTTTTTGACCATTCAATGATGTACTCCTCGTCAGCATCAATATGTTTTCTAGACTTATCGATTATACTATCAAGACATTCTGGTTCTGGTAACCAGACATTGGTTTGTTTTCGATATGAGATAATCGCTTCGCTGACAATCAACGAAACTAACACTTTACAATCAATCATATATCGCAATAACACTATTGGTAACCACATCCTTTCAGCCATGTGTCTACCAATCCAAACATAACAACACGGATGAAGTCCTTCAGCGAATTCAAATGATACTACGCAAGCAAAACCGGTCAAATCAAAATCAGGCAGTGGTCCATTAATAGCAACGCGAGTCATTTCATGTGTGGGATGTCCAAACCGTTTAAAATACTCACCAGCGAATCCATATCCTAGAAAACTTCCTGGATAACAGGCAACGATATCAACTGATATCATACTCTCACGATTGTACTTAACGTTCCATAGACCGCCATGATAATATTCCAAACAGCTGGATTGAACATCCTGTAAAAACTCTTTTCGTGTTGGTTTCCAATTATTTTTCTTTCTTGCAAAATGAGCTGCAACTGATGGAATTGTAAAACAATTTGTAAGTAACTGTTCGTAATCTTCGGATTTTTCATTAAAAACGCTAGCGTTTTCACTGAGACTTATTGCTAGATTTTTCATCCTATTATGTAGACTTTCACTGCGATATAATTCACCGTTAGGTTTCACAAATTGATTGAATTGACATTCTTCATCTTCAAAACTATGAAGTAGCCATACTGATACAGGGTCGTTTTTACACAAACTAGCAATAGCATCGAATAATCTTTCTTCAGTGAGAATACCATCCTTGATGAATTCTTCTGGGATATACTTCACTGTTCTGTCTCGCGGGAATATTGTAACCGCGGATGTCCATGCGTGTTTGTTATGATCAATAATTTTGATTGGAGCTCCGTTTTTATTGTATTTCGATTCGTATAATACTTCGCCAGTTATCGTTAAAACGGTTATCGGAAATCTCAACGACTTTTCCAATCTAGCTATATCGGAAATAGTTGCTCCGTTCTCTTTCACTGTTAGCTCCCATTCATCTATTTTTTTATGTCTTAGATCGGTTAATTTATTCCCACGGAGTGCATTTGTAAAATGTTCTAAGACTCTTTGTGCCACACAGTTGAGTGGCTTTTCCGCTGACGTTGACTGTTTCATTGGTGCTAGTTTTCCAATGTCAGGGTTATTTAACGGATACATCCCATAAACGACTGCTGTTTCTGGATACGCTTTTTCATAGTATGGTTTATCAATTCCAGTTAACAGCCCTGGTCTGGAATAACGGCTAACAATGACTGATGTCCCATCTTTGAGAATTGGAACAAATTTGTCTCTTATAATATATTCGCCCGATTCTAATTTGATAATGAATTTCACTCTGATAAAATACCGTTTATTGCCAAGTTGTGATAGTATCATAGCTGCTGTTTCATCATTCATTCTAGCATCAACAACACCATCAATTCTAAATGTTGACCAGGTGTGTGATGCATCATCCTGTTTAAACTCATGAACACAATCTCGTATTTTTCTAATCAGAATTCTATTAGTTATTCTCTCTTTTGGTACGTCTTCGAGAGTTCTATCAAGATTGAATTTAATATTTTTCCGAGGCTTGATTGCCGATAATCTCTTGAATTCTTCATTCATATAAATAAGACAAGTATTTAAATAGAAAAATTTGTTTATATATAATGAATCACTGCAAATGGCTTATGATTGGATCAGTAACCCCATGCAATAAATCGTGTAGAGGTGAATTCTGTGGATATCACTTACAGAGTGTCAGAAATAATTCGACAGGCCCGTCCCCATGCATAAATTGTGGGGTGGGTGTGAGAGGAAAATCACAATTATGTATCAATTGTGGGGGTAAGCGGTTTAGAGAATTGAAACGTTATTATGATAAACGAATAAAAAACGCCATCATTGACCCTAACCATGACTCTGTCAAAGACAAAATCATAAAAACCCCTCAAGACTACATTAATAGATTTATAATTAAAGCAAATGATGAATTAGACAAATAGTATTATTATATATAAATGGAGCAAGAATTCAGACCACATCCAATACTCGTTAATTATGAAATATCTCGTAATGGTGTTGTTAGACACTGTAGACTAAAGAAACCCGTGGGATATGTTAATAGTCAAGGATATTTGTGTTTTACTGCTGGAAAAAAGGGATATCTCTGTCATAGGGCAGTCTTTGAGTGTTATATGGGACCGATTAAAGATGGCTGTGTTATTGATCACATTGATTCTAATATTCAAAATAACGCGATTTCCAATTTACAGTGTATTTCTCAAAGAGAGAATATAAAAAACGGAAAGACAGGGACTTGTAAGTCAGTTGGAAAGAGACCAGTACAGTCATTTGATACAACGACGAATGAAGAAAGAGTTTTTCATTCAATGAATGCTGCGGGAAAATATTTTGGAATATGTATTCCTTCAGTACGAAAAGTTGCTGAAGGGATTTATCAAACAGCTATCTCAAAGAAAAATGGACATAGAATAAAGTTTTCCTATTTACAAGATAACTCTCAATAGTGAGTTATGTGCTATTTTAGTCATTTTTGCATGATTTTACCATTCAGATCAATTACCAAAGGGCAAAACACTAAAAACGTTTCGCGCGTTAATACATATTTTTTTTTTCAATATTTATTCGCAATATTCACGTATATATGCATTAAAAGAGTAAATGACAATAACTGGAACAGCCGGAACAGCCACATAGTAAATATAGTTATTGTACCGGAACGCGCGCGTGTAAGACAAGACACTGGGCCAGGGTTCTCTATTAATAGATTTTTTAAAAATCCCAATTACAAAGACGGCGTTAACAGCGTTTGTATGAAAATGAAATTACTTTAAAATTACAAATTAGTGAGGTCAGGGTAGTAAAACGCGCTACATATAGTTTAGTTTTTTTAGTGTGGCTATGTGTAATAAAATTCAGAAAAATATCATTCTCGATTCAAGAAATAGCAGGTCCTGAATTGACAGGGATCCCCATTACGGAGTTATCTTGTCATGTAAATCCATTATTATTACGATTATTTAATCGTAATATTATAGAAATTAATAAAAAAATTGCTATTATTTAACAGTTGTATTTCTTGTTTTAATGTTTTATTTAAATACTTAGCTTCCATTGAAATTACTACACAGTATTCATTATGAAATGCTAGAAAAATAAATACACACCTACACATTGACACTGCAGTATTAGTTCACCTTATATATAATATGAGCCGTAATAAGTTTGGGGCTTTAAAACGAAGCCCACTTTGCCAATTAAAACTCCCACGCCATTGACATGGTGTGTGGTTGAATTTTTTCAACTGCAACCAGGGTTAATTTCTTGGGTTGCTTTTGATTGGCAGATTGGGTGTAGGTCCGCCCCCGTCGTTTCATGTTTGTATCGTCCTGTACTGTCCCTATCATACCATCCTATCATTTCATTGTATATATACCATCCTATCATTTCATTGTATATATAACCATCCTATCATATAACCATCCTATATAATCGCATTGTATATATAACCTATAATCGCATTGTAAATACTCATTCATTGTAAATATTCATTCATTGTAAATACTCATTCATTGTATATATAACCATCCTATATAATCGCATTGTAAATATTCATTCATTGAATCGCATTGTAAATATTCATTCATTGAATCGCATTGTATATATCCTATATAATCGCATTGTATATATGTAATGTATTGTTCAATGTTTGTAAAGAAATCACTTGGATTTCACGTCTAATACCCATATAACCCGCCCTTGAACTCGATTGGGGGGTTAGGGTATTGTATAAGTCTTTAATGTATGTGCCCTTTCTTGCCTCGAAACTCGAATGAGGAAGAGACGGGCATTGTATATGTTTTGTTTTTTTGTATATAAAAATATTTTAAAGATACAAATACATTAGTAATAATAATAAATGGAATTTCAAGATATTACATCTATCATCACAGAAATATCAAATTTAAGAAATCAAGGAATCGTACTTTCTGAATTTTTGAATGAAGACAGACTTTTGAATGAATTTGAACAAATTGATATACAATTGAAACATGGAAGATATGTTCTACCTAAAATGTATTCACTGATAAAAAGAATCCAAAAAGCGGTTAATGCTTCTTTGTATAACAATGATATTAATTTATTCATTCGGCTATTTAGTATAGTTGAAGCCATTAGAAAGAAACTCGGGGAACAGTACCAAGTTCGGTCAGAGATTGCTTTGAAAGTGAAATCTATAAGACGTTTGATTGATGCAAGCATTGAAACCGACAATTGAAAAATCGTTAGCATTTCCAATAATGACATCAGAAGCATTAAGTACCAGACTAGCCCGTGAGAGGTTAGCATTACTGAAAAAGTTTATACCAATTCGAGATAACGTGCGAGATAAACTACAACTTAGACAGCAAGCGCAGACTGACTTTTCTATTGGAAGCGAACAACTTTTTGCCCCTGTAACTAAAGCCACTAAAGATATGAAACTTGCAACAGAACGTGCTATATACGGCGACATCCCTAAAGAGGGAGCAGTACCTATTATTGATGTATTAGGAAAGATTGCTACAGAAACTGAAAAAACTCACGAGGGAATAAAACAGCTTTCAGGTGAGTTACAAACTCAGCGAGAAATACAACAAATGGGTAATATTGATACTGATGATAACCCCGTTAAAAAAAGTGTTCCTTTTAACGAGAAATTCACTGATGAAGCTATAGAAGAAATCAAACAATATCAATTGCTGAAATATGAAGACTATATAAAATTTGGTGACTTTGCTGTCAAAAGTTATTATAAGAGAGGGAAATTTTTAAAAGACGAGTATCAAAAAAACACAATAACCAAAGATCAATGGGTGGATTGGTTATTTAAAATTAATAAAGAAATCCCCGGAAATTTAAATAAGAGTGACTTGAATTACCTAGCTTTTAAAATGGGAGTTGATGCGTATGGTTTAGAACAACATCAACTAAAAGAACAACGAAAAGAACAACAACAAGGTCGAGGTCGAGTTCGAGGTCGAGGTCGAGGTCGAGGTCGAGGTCGAGGTCAAGGTCGACAATCTGCAGAAATTCAAAACGTTTCCGAATCAGCTGCAGAAAATCAAAACGTTTCCGAACCAGAAAGTTCTTCAGGAGAGGGTTATGGAAGTTCTCATCATGATTCTCATATGTGTCCTAGTAATATCATTAATGATATATCACGACTTGAGGTTCTTATGGGAGGTAAGCGAGCTGGAAATAACTCAGTCGAAATAACTAATGAAGCATTTGATATTTGCAGACGATTATTCCAAGGTGGGATAATTGATATTCATACGTATCGAGAACTCTTGGATGAGTTAATAGACGGAATTCCAGGGGAATTTAGTGATTGAAATTGTATTTAGAAATTGCAAAGTCATTTCAAATAAGATGATAGTACACTATAATCACAATAAACCAACAAACGTGTATGTAGTGAACTCAAGATTGCCCGTTTATAAGGCATACTACGGTGACGGCCTTGGAAATACCATGGCTGGTTTATTCACAAGAATAGCCCCAAAAGTAGCACCAATTGCTAAACAATTAGCGATGAAAGCCATTGATGTTATTCGTAATAAGGGAATTAACGCTGTTGGAGATCTTGCAGGAACGGCCTTTTCTACCGCAAAGAATAGAATAACGTCATTGGTGAAATCTAGATTCGGACGAAAACCACCACCACCGCTACCTTCAACAACAATGATGCCTGCAAATGTCAGTAAAGTGATAAATAACGCAGTGGAACAAAAACTAGCATCATTAGCAATGACTTCACCAGATAGTAGTAATATTGCAAGTATGATAGCGGGAAGCGGTCTTGGAGGAAATCGAAAAAGAAAATGATTTAGAAAAACGATACGTTTTAGTATAAATGGCATTTAAAAAAATTGCTGATCCAGCGTTTGATATGGCGGCACCGGTGAATAAAGATGATTCTAAAATTAACTATCAGTATTATGCCTATCCTGCAAGAGAGCCTAATCAACGAGGGAGAGTTGAACTTCAAGTTCAAGATACAAGTAGATACTTTTTGCCGTGTGAGGCGTTTATTGAAGTAGAAGGAGAACTTGTAACAAATGTTGCAGCTGATACGCCATATGGGAATGACCAAAATATCCGAGTTGGTTTCGTAAATAATGGCATTATGGCGCTATTTAACAGTGCAAGATATATCATTGATGGAAAAGAAATTGAATCAATAGAACAAAATGTTGATATTGCAACAACAATAATCGGACTTGCGAGATATTCTGATGATTATACAAGGTCGGCTGGTCCGTCTATGATGTTTGCTAAGGATACTTCTGAACATGCTGACCATATTCAGTTTATTAAAGTACGAACTGCGCAAGCTACTGCAGAAGCTGATCAACAACTCGCAGCTAATCTAGACCGTGAAGATAGACCAGGCGCTGAATTCGACATTTTAAAAAGGGTTAATGGTAATTTCAATCTAGGATTTGCAACACGAAATGGAACATTAAAAGGACAACATCGACGGTTTTCATGTGCAATTCCGTTACATCATATATTCGGATTCTGTAGAAATGTCAGAAAAGTCATCTATGGAGCAAAGCATACGGTTGTGTTAGTGCGAAAAGAAAATGACAATGATGCAATTTGGCATGCTAATGGTGTTGATGATGGTAAAGTCATTTTAAATAAATTGACTTTATGGATACCCGTCTTGACACCAGCAGTTACAATAGAGCAAGAATTACTATCGTTTATGGACACAGGTGGAAAATCATTGCTAAGTTGGCTAACAACAACGACTGATACGAAGCAGGATAATGTAAATGGCACATTTACATGGCACTTAGCATCAAAACAAGGTGTTTCAGCTCCACGTCATATCTTTATAGCGTTACAGGATGCAAATCGAGTGGGTCGACAATTATCTAGTCATATGATATTTGATAAATTAGGGGTAAGTGAAGTTTCGTTGAGAATAAACGGACAACAAGAGCCAGCAGAGATTGTACATCTTAATTATGAAAACAACAACATAGCTCGTGTATATCATAGAATATTGTCGTATATGGGTCGTGATCAAAATGTTGATACTGGTTTGCAAATATCGCAAATTGATTTTGAAAAACACTATCCGATTTATTACTTTTCATTGGAACATCTTGACATGATGAGACAATCTGTTGTTGATATATACTTCCAAGCTCGGGTACAACGCCCTGCTGGTATAGCCGATTATAGAGCAGTTGCTGTCATTCTCAGTGATAAATCAATGTTGTTAGAAGGAGTTGGCGGACGAATGAGACTTATTGATGCACCAGTGGAAAACATGTAGTTAGGATTTTCACAATAAGATCAATTGAAAGTGTAAATTACATTTTAGAATAGAATGACATATAGTATTGTTAATGTCCAGTTGACTGATGGTCAGGTCAAGAAATTGAAATCAAAGTCGGCTAAAGAATGTGGAACTACAATAACGCTGAAACCCACTCAAATGTCCGGTGGTGCACATAAATTATCAATGACAGATCGTCAAATAAAACATTTCAATGATGCGCTAAAGAACAAACGAGGAGTTCAAATTGATTTTTCGAAAGCAGCTATCGCCAGTATGATAAAATCGGGTGGAATATTCCCGCTGTTAGCTGCTATTCCAGCATTGATTGCAGCGGCTGCCCCAGCGGTTGCGAAGGCGGCAGCGTTAGGAGCCGTTGGTACTGCTGCAGGAATGGCCCTGAAAAAAGCTACTGGGAAAGGCTATAAAAAAAAAGGAAAGGGTCTAAGACTACCAGGAACTCCACACAATTGGTACAAGGGCACGGGCCTAAGAATACCAGGAACGGCTTATTAGTGGAAAAATCCCTAGGATTTTCACCAATGTCCAATTTTGATTTAATTGATGCTGTAAAATCATTATCAATAAAAAACTTTAGAGGAGTTTTCATGAGAGATCAATTACCGTCAAAACCAATGAAAAATGAAACGGGTATTATCAATCTCGATAACAGCAGCGGAAAAGGAACTCATTGGGTCGCATATGCAATTGATCCACGTGGAATTGTCTATTTTGATTCATATGGATTAGCTCCACCAAAAGAATTCATGCGATATGTATCCACAATAACAAAGTCATCTCCAATTTTTTATTCCACGCTACCAACACAACAGTTAAATGATCCACCGATATGCGGTCGTGAAGTATTAAATGTCCTTGCAGAGATATCTAAATTTCCAAGAAAACCACCACAAGTTGTTGTTAATGAATATACTAGCAGGCAATGGCAAAAACGATAGCGTTATGATTTAGAAAAACGTAGCGTTTTCGTATAATGATTGATATTTGGGGACGACCTTTATCAGAATCAAAAAAAACAGAAACCGATAGCAAATTCGCTGTCGAAAGTGTAAAAAAAATAATCGAAGATGAAATCGCCGAGACATTAAATTTGTCAAGTGTAGATCCTGGGGAAATAGTTGTATTTCAAGATCGCCAGGGCAAATTGAAATCTAGTAATGTTTCATTGGATGATGTCTTAATACGAAGACGTGACGTCGTTGAAGATACAATAGTGTTATATTCAAATGATGGAAAACTCAAACCAGGTGTATTTGTTTCTACAATCACAGATGCATTAAAAAATTTAAATGAAGAACTTGAAAAACATATAACAACATATACTTCCCTTCGTAGAAATATTATCAATAAATTCTTTGGAACACCAGCGGTAACCTCTCCATCTCTCGCTGAAATTAAATCCAATTTTGATGAAATTAAAGCTAGTATTAAAAATATTAATGATGCTGGATTTAGTATTATTAGAGATAGCATTAATAGTATTAAAAAATCTATCGAGGATATTACAAAATTTAAAACAGACAATCTTCCGCTACTTGAAAGAATAAAGATTCCTCATGAGAGAAATATCATAAATATGATATACACAGTTCTCTCTGGATCATTAGATTGGGAACCTAAAAAGAATACAGTAACCCTCACTGTGTCAAACAAGGGTATTTATCGATTAACAATAGTGTCACTGAATCAGTTTAATATATCATCATCGACTTCATATGGATACAACAACGTGATTTCAACGACTATTGACGTGGGTGAATACAAACGGTTTACAATAACAAGCACTGATCCTAATTTAAATAAGACATCATTTGTATGGTACATGGAGTTTGTAGCTGATCTAAATTAGAATTTTAAACAATTAAAAACCACTTGAGGTTTTAAAATAATATGATTCCATCATCGCAATATCGCTATGATACCGTCAAAGACTTCTTAACAAAACTCAAAACACTCATTGATGAATATGAAATAAAAATTAAAAAGTATCGCAGGAGAATTACCGTAATTGATGTTACAGTATACTCGGTATCTGGTATAATGGCCGGTGCTGGTATTATACTATCTTCAGTAACAATGGTAGCTCCGATTGCTGTCCCAATTGCTATTTCCGCGGTGACAACATTTGCTGGACTTGCAAATGCTATTACTAAAAAAATATCATCGTGTTCTCAAGAAAAACTTAACGACTATATAGTAAAACATCAAGCAGTATCTAACGGTTACTCACAATTATCCTCGTTGATGTCATCATCGATTGATGATACGATAATTACCGAAGACGAATTCTCCGCGATGATACGTATTTATGATACTACGATTAAAAACGCTAGCGTTTTTTCATCTATTGCAAAATTAGACATTGTGAATAATAATAATAATAATGTCGCAAGAGATTCAACTACTTCAGCGGATAGCAGAAAATACCACTCCGCGGAAAACAAGTATGATATCAATATCGTCAACAAACCCTAAATTCAGTGTGAATTTTCCCTCGCCTGTTTCAGTAAAGGAAATCGCGTTGGCAAAATTACGAGTGTATCATAGTTGGCCTAATATCAGATCGGTTCCATTTGGCGGTCAGAGACCTAATAATTCTCTGGTGTTTGCATATAGGAATAAAAAAGATGACACTCCAGATTGGAACGTTGTTTCAATACCAACTGGGTCCTATCAAATTGAGCAAATTAATAATGAATTACAACGTAGAATAAAATCCATTACTAAAAAAGAATCAAAAATTGCGATAACAGTTCATGAACCAACACTATCATCTACAATTGAAATAGGCTCTCCTGGGTACGTTGTAGATATTTATAACAGTTCAATAAGAACAGTATTAGGATGGCCCGAAGATCCACCTAGAAGTGCTGATAATTCCACGCCCGAGCCTATAAAATCTGATTATGTCACTGATGAAATAGGACCTGAAAATCCATCAAAAGGATATAAAAAATTCGAGGATATAAACTTCACAAAAAGATATCGACGTAAGAATCAATATGGTGAAGATGTGTGGAGAATTCCATTTTTTAATGATTATATCCCACAGGAAGGTGAAATTCTGGAAATACATGAAACAAGTCCAACATTTGTAGATATTAAAGATCACATCCTTGATAGAATGAATAATGATTTTTTGTCGTTATTACCCTCGTTAAGATCTGGCTTTCTTACACAAGCTGAGTTTACTAGTGTAGTCTCCGCGGGTAATAAAATCATCGATGACATGGAAATATTTAATTCGAGGATTACTAATCTCTTCACTGATGAAAATAGCCCGATTTCAAAAACTAGCTCAGCTCAAGATTATAAAAAAAATATAAATGAAAATCCAAATTATAAATTACCAGGATATAACGTTCCCGAGTTAAAGAAAAAACTCAGAACTGCCATCGACGAAGGATTTAATAAAATCTATCAATCATGGAAAGATAGCCAGCCGAAGCCTATTATCCTCACTCATAATAATTCTCCCGACGGCGACGGTAGACATATCGCACCGAACAATGTGGATATTTCATCGGTGATCGCACTTAATTTAACGTGTGATGTAATCGAAGGAAGTTATCAAATTAATATGGAACAATCAAATCAAGCCCGACAGGGTTACATTCTTTATTCATTTTCACCAACAGCACCCCCCGGATTTTTAATTGTTGAGAATCCGACTAATCCAGTCTATATGCAATGTCAAAATGATTCACTAACTAGAATTAATTTTACACTCACCGATCAGTCAAATAATTTAATTGATCTACGTGGTGAAGTATTATCGATTAGTCTGTTTGTGAAAAGCTAACAAATAATTTGTATTAATCAGCAGCAGAGAGGGTGAAATGACAACATATTTGCGACCGTAGATGGCAGCAATTTGAGTGTGGTTATGACAATGTATTTGCGACAAAATCGCTAAGATGGGGTCTTTATTTTTTTTTTGGTTGAAATATGAGATTTCGTAGGAAGGTTCCATTGGCATTCTGAGGCTTTAATCGATTCTGTCGCAAAAATTTGTAGACGTAGATGGCAGCAATTTGAGTGTGGTTATGACAATGTATTCACGACAAAATCGCTAAGATGGGACCTTTAATTTTTTTTTGGTTAAAATATGAGATTTCGTAGGAAGGCTCCATTGGCATTCTGAGGCTTTAATCGATTTTGTCGCAAATATATTGTTGTAGGATTCACCCTCTCTGCTGCTCAATAAGGCACGGACTGGTTAACATATCCATTTTCGTCCCAGTGACATCACTAGGGGTGGATGGGTGCAAGGAGGAGGAGGGAGTGCGGACCGCACCGAGTGACACCATCAGAGTGGGTGATACCAAAATGACTGCAATTACAATTTTTCAATTTCAGTGCACAAACGAGGTTCACGGGGATGACACCATATGTTACTGCTCTGGGTAACACCAACCCTAGTGACGCCACTGTTCCGTCCTATTATGTGGTCACGCTATGTACCCAGGTTCTTAAGTTGAACTATTAAGTATTCAACAAACAATCAATGCTTCAAATGAGCACTATTTAGCACATTTCTATATCATAGGAACTCTTGAAAAAAAACCCCTCCCCAATGAGGCACCCTATAGGATTATGAACTGGTACAGATTCACTGTTATATATATATATATATATATATATATATATATATATATATATATATATATATATATATATATATATATATATATATATATATATATATATATATGTATATATATATATATATATACATATATATATATATCACTCTCTCTCGCTATATATATATATATATATATATATATATATATATATATATATATATATATATATATATATATATATATATATATATATATATATAATCAAATTAGATCCACTACGCCAACAACTGAGAAATATATATATTTTTTTGCCAATAACTCCCAGCATACGATTAAGTCTGCTTTCAAATAATTAAACAGGTTAAATGTTATCTTTATTACCCATGTTACTTTCCTGGAATGGAACAGTATAGTCTTAGGTGGTGTCGATTTCCGCCAAGCTTAGTTTCTTTTCTTTTGCCTAAGATTGGAACTGAGTGGAAACTGCTTAATTCTCCGTACGACCAAAACTCATTTCAACTGAAGGTCTTTCATTAATTACATAACATTTTACTATTCTGACAGTAATACAAAATACTTATGTTATTTACTCGTTTTAATGTCGTTTTAAATCTCTTTTATTCTTGTTTTTTATTCGTGTTTCATTACAAAACTAGTTTTAGGCTAGAAAAACATGTGAAAAGTTCAAGTTTATTCTCGGCTTGTATGTTTGTTGTTTCTTTTCCTTTAAAAAAAAACTTGACTGCTTGATTAGTTTTGAAATATTGGAAAGACTGTAACTGAGTCGCCACCAATTTATGCAGGCTAGATAATGTTTAATTGATAAGCATCTCTCTCTCTCTCTCTCTCTCTCTCTCTCTCTCTCTCTCTCTCTCTCTCTCTCTCTCTCTCTCTCTCTCTCAACACAATCGTGCATTTGAGACTAACACACGCATATATATATATATATATATATATATATATATATATATATATATATATATATATATATATATATATATATATATGAAATTACAATAAAAATCTAGCTAAATTATATACAATTTCACACTCTCATACACACATAAGATTCAGTCTCTATGGAGAAATCAGGTGATATTTTGTCACAATTATAAATATTGCTTTTAGACAATCAAGACAAATATACCAAATAGACTGGTCATCAGCTGACAATAGAAAAGAAATAATTGTTGGAAATGAAATACCAAAAAGCAGCCGTCTTCAAATACTGTATATTCTCTTCTCTTTTCTTCATGCATTTTAAGCTATTAAGAAATTCACTTTTAAAGCGACTATATGTATTAATTAGATCCTTAAATGACATGCTTAAAACTGGCTTCAAATTTGACTTACCAATCATACGATGTCAAAAGTCAAATGATGAAATGAATAAGAATGCCATTCATGTGCACAGCCGCCTTAGAGAAAATTACATTATTTCTATTTTAAGATATGGAGGTTTCGAGCATCACTTGATGGTGTATAATATATCGACTACGGATGCTATTCACATCCGAGATTAAAACATCAGTGAGATCTATACACTGGCGTGCTACATATACCATTGTATTTACCCCATCTTTCTGTGAAAATATCATCTTTCTGCGAAAAACATAAGTAAAGAAAAGTTTTGAAAATATAATCTGGTGATGAACGGTGTCCGGGATCTCACCATTTTGAGCTAGTGTATCAATGTTTTTGTCAGTGATGAGCAATATCTGTAAGAATATAGTATGGGGGAGGGGTAGAAAGTGATGACTAAATTCGACATCTGACATAAAAATGAGGAGTCATAATAAATCAACAGATGTTTCTTACTTTGCAGATACTTGACACACCTAAACTTCATAGTCACGCCTGTAAGCAAGTATTGACAAAACCTTGTGTGTGTAGATCCTTATATGGTTAACATTTTCATTCAATCAGAAATCAGTAATCCTTTCAATTATATATATATATATATATATATATATATATATATATATATATATATATATATATATATATATATATATATATATATATATATATATATATGTATGTATGTATGTATGTATGTATGTATGTATGTATGTATGTATGTATGTATGTATGTATGTATGTATGTATGTATGTATGTATGTATGTATGTATGTATGTATGTATGTATGTGCCGCTTATATTTCCCTTTTTTGACCTTGACTATTGGTATTTGCCATAAGTATTTTTCATCCCCTCTATACATGGGTAGCATTCTTATTTATGTGATGTGAAACTAATTCTAATTCGGTGGTGTCATACTGATTCTATTTATTTGATGTCATGCTGATTCTCTTTCTATGTTGTGTCATATCAATTCCATTTCTATGTAGTGTTATGTTAATTATATTTATATGTGGTGTCATACTAAAATTACATTTATATTTTGTCATACTAGTTCCTTTTTTATGTGGTGTCATACTATTTCTATTTATATGATGTTGTTCTGGTTCATTTGTATTTGGTGTCATATCAATTCCATTTCTATGTGGTGTCATACTAATTCTATTTCTATGTGGTGTTATTTTGATTCCATAATTTGAAAGTTCAAACTTTAAGCCAAATTTATTTGAACTGATTGCGTGAGCTAGTAGTAGTAGGTAATAACCGGAATTCTGGTTCAAAGGCACTATGTCTCTAATTGATTCTGGCCCAGGGACCCTATCTCCCCTGTCCAGAAGGGCTCCCATTTTTTCCAACAGATATAAAAACAAATTTTTCAGACCATTCCCACCCATGTTCAGAAGGATCACCATCAGGTTGGCAGCAAATCCGATTTTATATCTAAAGTTTAGATAAAAGAATTGGGAATTATTTTATAAAGTTTAGATAAAAAATTTGTCGAATTAATTTATAAAGTTTAGATAAAATTATGTTGATGGTTTATTTCAAAAGACTGAACATTACTACTCACAAAAACGAGACTCAAATAAATCTTTTATATGTGGTTTATTAAGATGATATGCTTTATCAACAAATTACACCTTTGATCAATCGAGATCGATGATAGGTTTAGTATTATTTATTGACTGGTTGGATTATCAAAATTATGAAATCCTGCTGATAATTCCATACTTAATTTCTTAAGATAGCTGAAAACCCTAATTCTCATCAGCATTGATAAGTGAAATTTTTGCCTGATTTGAGAAAATCCGTTTCCGCTAAAACATATTTCCGATGTCTTATTCTTAATTTCCATTGCCAACTGTCTACCGTCTATCATAATATATTTGATCTTGTTATTGTTGCTTTGTTCCACTGTTATATTTTCAAAACATTAGTTTTAAAGCTTAGATAAGATTTCATACTCTAGTAGGAGAATACAAAGTCAAGTACAGATTTATCATCACAACAATACCCACAAAAACATTTGTCATCAAAATTACTTAATACACGTTTGATAATAACATGTGTTTCCAGTTTGTGATGATTCGTTCGAATAGCCATTGATGTTATAAAACTAACGCTTCTCGTCAAGTACGTAATTATAATCATTAAACTCAATCATTTTTTAAAAAATAAAATCGCGAGGCAAGCCTTTTGCTTTTTTCATTATTTTATTATTGTCCATCAACATGGAACACATTTTAATTCTCAATCCAATAAAGTATTTGGTGATGAGAAAGTTTACTTTATTCTTAAATTTGCCTTTTCTATTTGCATCATCATGAAATTTATTGTCTTGAGGATAATTGGAAAGATCAAACAGATGTCGGTTATCGAAGATGTCCTGATAGACGTCATCGTTAGGGCAATCAATGCCATCTGTTTTATAAACAAGCAAGTCAATATCAGTAAACAATATCTAACTTGAGGGCCACTGTTTTTTTTTTTTACAAAATTATAATGAAAATTGTACATGAGCCACTTCGACAAATCAAGCATAGAATCCCCAACATAAAACGGTTCATAATTGTGTTTCTTCTTTGTTCATTAAAAATTTTCATGTTGACAAAATCATCTTCTGATGCAAGTTTGTTTCAGTGGTCAATATTACTAACAGGCTGGGTTATAACTCGCTTTCTAATAATGTCGATTGTCGTACCAAAGACCTAGTTGTTCATAAGCTTAAAGAGTTTTTTGTTTTTTTCAAAATCAGTTTTGGCTAATGCTCTCCTTGAGGTTATTGAGCTGATATAACCTCTCATATACGGTGACTTATTGAATTTTAACAACGTAAGACCAGCACCTACTGCTTGTTTTAAAACTTTGTAATGCAAAACATAATTTTGCTTGTCAAGTAAATTTGGGACTGGCTTACGTACCACACAATTCTGTTTCGGTGATGCCATGGCTTGTTGTTCCCGAGATAGCAAACTCTAGTCGATTATCATTGATTCCGCACATAATGGATAATCGTTGCGCAAATCATGACATAAAGTAGGATTGTCGATATCAACTTTAATAAAACGTTAAACATCGTCAGACATCTTTTTCCTGTCTCCGCCAGAAATTTGTCATATGTAATTCAACGAAATCCACAAAACGGCATTGGTTCTGATATTGCATAAACATACCAATTATTTGGGTTTAGATAAATAATGTATTCTGATGGTTTCTTAAGATTATAATTAAACATGTATTTACTGTTTGCTTGAGAATAATTCTTTTGTTAAAACGCTAATACCATCACAAACACCTATCTCGATAAAATTAAACATGACATCGTTAGTAATTATAGCTCTATATTACTAAACTTTAGCAGAGCATCCCACGATAACTCAGGAGCAGAATAATACCAACAAGGATCTAATCAATAATTATTATAACTCAAATTTAGAAAGATTTCAAATGCATCCGCCAGCAATAACACATCATTTTTAAATACAATTCATGACAGTCTCCAAACGCCTTGCAAATGAATTCTTTTTTAATATATTGTGCATATTTGTAATCCTTGTCAGTTATATTTTCGTTTTTTTTAGTTGTGAATGAAATTTATCTTTGTCAGGTAAAGAAGTTTCATCAAATTTACTCCGATCGTTGAGATACTCGTACGGAAACACTCCTTTTTTGCTAACAAGCTTGATTTAGCGTTAAAACATTCTTGTGGATTATAAAAGCCATTACAATCTTTCACTAGCGCATCTAACGATGCTGCCATAAACTGTAGGTTGTCAATTAAACGTAATTTACCCAAAGTAACTGACATATAATTTTCAAAATTATTTGGAATACAATTGATTACGTTATCGAGTTAAAACGAGACGTTATTTTAGGATCACCAAAAGCTTCTACGATAATATGACTATTGTGTCCTCTTAAACTGTGAAGAACAACTGGAATAAATCCGGAGCGTGAAACGAGCCGCTAAATGACAACGTTCGCCATTTTTTTTATTGCGCTGGTGATACACGTTCTGTGTCAAATTCTCTTTCGCAGATGTGAGAGTATTTAGCTTGCTGGTGATCAATTTCCTGCTGGGCTGTCAACTTTATCATTAAAGTTGTTTTCCCTAAAAGTTTAAATATACCATAAACTTTTACAATCAATAAGTATTAATGTGGTCATCACAGATTTATTTAAAATTATTTCGTTTTGTTTCTTCATGTGTGCAATTAGCAATTTTGTTTTCCTAATATTTAAAGTTTGCAAAATATCTGCCTTTAAAATACCTTATTATACTACCATTATCTTAAATTGGCACAAAACTGACCAACGGGCAGTATTATGCTGTCAGTGTCTTAATTGGAAATAACACTAGACTGAAAGATAGTAATATCCTATCCCAGTCCTAATTCATTATTATTACAACGTGTCAGTCTTAATTGGGTATTATTAGGACGTGCCCGTCTTAATTGTGTATTATTAGAACGTGTCTTCACAAAACAGTCAATATATATGCTTGTACTTAATATTCATATACACTATACAGCTGTCTAATGCTGAAACCGATATTTCACAGCAATTTTGACCCTATATTTTAAAGATTTAATGTGTATGCTTATCCATTATCATCCGTACCTATACACATTTATATTTTTTACCTGTATCATCCTTACCTTTACACATTTAAGATCTTTCACCTGTATCCTCAGTACATATACATATTTCATATATTCTACCTTTATCCTGTATGTTTTTGCAGATTCTGTTTCGTATGCCTGTATTCTTTAACATCTTTTATTCTTGAAATTTAACTTACTTGCTGTTAAACCCTACCCATGAATACATACAGTTGACAAATTATTACATTACAAATAAAATGAGTCGCAACAAAAACAATCAGAAAAACAAAAAAAGCAGTAATAAAATCTGAGAATTAAGACAACAACCTTACGAAGAAGAAGAAAAAGAAGAAGCAAAGGTGAAAATCATTGATGTTTACCATTTTCAAACAAACTACAGGAAGGAACAAGTTTTAGAAGTTCTATCTGTTCTGTGAATGTTTTATCACAACATATATTCCTATATTAAGATTACGGATTTTTTTTCTTGAGATTCCTTTCTGTATTGTTTGTTGAAACTCACAATCTTAAGAGTAATGTTAACAAACTGATTTAATGCTACATTATAAGTGTTTATAGCTTTATAGTTCTATCAAAGGATCAATTACAAAATATGTAATTTATGTCTATGTTGCTATAATTCATTCCATACATATGGTTCTTATACGTCAAAAAATATGACAGTGAAAGATTACATTTTTTCTAAGAGACTTTATGATGTTCTCCGTCCAGGACGAACTATTTGGTCTTCGTTCCAGTAGGAGGATGCAGAGCAATTTTTGTGCCCAGCTTTAACTGTACATGCAGATAATAGCATGAGATATAAAAAACAGGTTTAGACAAATCTTGCTCAGGTTGAAGGACTTTGTCACGCTGTCTTCTTAAAACATTACACGGAAGGAAATGAATATCTGTTCAATGCCTTCAAGTAGCTTCATTAAATTTTATTAAAATATTTCGTATATTTTATACTGAATCTGTGATATATCTAATAGTGAATCTGCCATATAACTTATAGTATATCTGAAAAATATATTTCATAGTGAATACGCAATATATAGTGAATCAGTCATTTATTTTAAAGAGAATATGTCATATATATTATAGTAAATTATATATATATATATATATATATATATATATATATTATAGTAAATTATATATATATATATATATATATATATATATATATATATATATATATATATATATATATATATATATATATATGTAATCGTTACCCAGTTGAGACCCTCTGTATATCGTATAGTTATAAGACATTATATATCTTGTAGTGATTCAGTTTAATATCTCGAATTAAAATTATGTAAATTACGTAAAGAACTATTCTTTGCGAAACATATTACCACTGAAAATTAGCGTGATCGAGAAAGATTCAGATTTTATGATCATTTTTGTCTCCGTTATCTTAACATTGTCCGAATCATGCAGTATTCTACGTTACTAAACAGCTTCATATTGCACGCAAGTGTACGACACATGTGCCTCAAAATAATATATTAGAAACTACTTTGTAAACAAACCATGTAAACTCGTGTTGTAGACGCTTTAGGCTTTGGTTCATTAAATTTGTTTGTAAATGAACACAATCAGCTATTTCGTCCATTTGAAAGTATAGATGATAAAGTTAACAATGTGGACTAGTTCAATTAGTCAGAAAAGAATTTTTAAAACAAACAAACCAATAAACGTGATGATCGCAATGACAAAAAGAAACGCGAGTGTCGTAATAATTAAAAATACAGTTGTAATTTTTGAAACAGTTATTTAGGAGAATATTCATATCTGACGAGTGCTTTCTAGGGTCTAAAATATAGCATAGAAAAGGACAAAGGCTATCACATATATATATATATATATATATATATATATATATATATATATATATATATATATATATATATATATATATATATATATATATATATCAGAGACGTAAACTTTTACAAGTTTGTCAGATACTAGATTCGTGAAAAAAACTGAAGGTTTTGGTAGTAAACAAAACTCCCAAAAGCCAATAATCCAACACGACGAAAAAGTATTAGTTACGCAGGGTAAATGGAGCGTCACACAACAGGCGTCACACAACAGATGTTTTTCAACTTTCCCCGCCTAACCATGTTGATATAATATTAGGCTAGCGATTGTATGATACAGATTATAGCTGGGGAACCTTCCACAGCGAGATGCAAGTGATGGTGAATAAGATTGTTTTCTTAAGCTGGCAATAACAACGGTAATAAATATACGTATATTTCTGCACATATTTATCAACAAAAAAAAAACAAAATATAAACGTATCCATTCACAATATGACTCTAAATTTCAATTTCATGTAAACCAAAATGAAAATTTGTTTGTATACTGATGAAGAGCGCACGACTAAGTTAAAAGGTTGATGACCGGAGCTATGTACGCATGAATACTGTTATTGTGTACTTATGAACGTACAGTTGTGAATTTATTTTAGAAAAAAAAAACAAATTCAGTTAAATTGTTTTTTTTGTAATGTCTTTTATTATTAAGCCTTATGAGTAAAACAAAACGAGTATATAATAAAACGGTAACTGCATTTGCAATTTGAACTCGTTTACTTCTGAAAAATACTTCACTCCGCAAGATCGTGCAATATTTTCCGAAAACTCGTTTGCATTTTCCATCACAATTACAGCATCCTATAAATATAATTAAACTATTTTCACATCCTCTTCCATTAAATCAAAGAAAAGAGATGGACTATCTCAGTCAGCTTCTCTCATGTATATGAAGTTATTCAGATTATTTCAGTGATATTTTTTCACCTATATAAAATGTTTACATATTGCTAGAAGTGATGATTTCCGTTTAAGCAGTGCCCTACTTTAAAATGATTCTAGGCCAAGGAAATAACACTTTATTTATATTGTATCCATCAAATATTCCGGATCTTGATTTGATGAATAAAACTTGATAAGCAATTTAGTTTTTCAGAACGATACTACAAATATGTTTTTCCTTGAATGTCCAAGAAGATGATTTGAAAATTAAAATTTGAAATGTTGTTTCGTTTTCCGAATATTTACCAAACCTTTTCTTTATTATACAATTACATATTTGTTATCACTTTTCCGGTCTTTAGGCCAAAAATGACTGGCATAAAATTTACATGGTATTCATGAATGTATTCTGACTATTACAGCAGTACAATTGGAGCATTCCTTTCAGTTGAACCAATCAACATCGATTCAAATTTCGTTCCTGTTTTAGGCTATACAAATGATAATGAATCGAAAACGTTTAGGAAAGGAATTTCTGATAAAACAATTGCGTCTCGTTTATCAATGACATTCAACAGTTTGTCTTCTCGTTATCATTGTAAATATTATGAATTTCGCCAAATATGTATCCTAATCATGAACTGCATGCTTCATTGATTTTCTAGCGCTAAAACTGTTTATATGATAAATTAGGCAACCAACATAAAATATAAGACATGATAGTACAGTAAATATATATCTTGGGTTTTTTATTCTTCTTTTGCGAGAAAATACAGCTGATGGAACAGTGTGAACTCAGGGTACATGTATCAGATTCATATATACAAGACTCAATAATTTAAACCGACATTCGCGTTAATTTACTTATAATGTTCAACACGTTTGAGTTGGGTTCGTCATTCATGTCCCCATTTTATAATGATAAAACATGAAAACATAATAGTGAAATGTAACAGGTTAATAAACTTCCAATGTCAAAGACGTGGGCACATTTGCACTCACCATTCTTCCGCATTAGACAAAAGCAACTCATTGAAATATTAAATGCAACTTCGACCTTTGTTTCCGTAAATATGTGGTGTGTATTGAAATGATCAAACAAGCTCTTCATCGTTATGAATTTAAAAATCTTGCTAAAATTTGGATATTTTATTTGATAGTGAGGTCAGAAGCAATCTTTTGGGATCACTTTAATTAATCTATTTGTTTTCCAGCAATTAATGATTATATTTTGTGAAACGAAATAAAAACAAAATTGAATGTCGGGCGGGAGGGGGAGCCTCGCCAACAATGAATACATAGGTCTTACGAAAGAAACAAATTCAATTTTAGTTTTTGTACTCAGCCAAATATATATATATATATATATATATATATATATATATATATATATATATATATATAGATATATATATATATATATATATATATGTTGAATCTATATTGGAAACAACAAAGTATGTTCAGTAGCTACTCTTTAACGTCACGTAGAAATCATTCAGCAAGTGAACTAATGGCCACGAACTTGAGTTTGATTACTAACTTTTAATTCTGATAGACAGAAAGACTTTTCCACTCCTAAAAGACTTATTCAAATACGCAAAACTTTCCAAGTGATTTAGTGATACATACTTATATAAATCCGCAAGTGTAATATATTACGTTTACGCAATGTTCTAATTTTAGAAAAGTGTGGAAATTGAAAGTAGTAAAATAATGTTTCCTTTTAATATCATATAGGAAGTTTTGATGGAGCGTAATCTTACATTCAAAATGATATAAATGATTAATTAGTTTTCCCCGAATATCATAGATGAATGGATTTTGGCAAATTCCATTTAGGATAGAACAAAATAAATTTAGGAATTTTCAACCTCATACTGACTCTTATCAATATATAGCGATGGCATGACAGTTCTCTTTCAGCATTCTATCGTTCAATAAAGACGACAGGATCTGGAAAAGATAGCCGAGATGTACATCGATGACGTCATCATATACAACGACACCTGGACAGATCACATGGAAAATATCTGGATATTGTTTGTCCGACTGATGAGCCACATTTGACAATTCATTTAAATAAAAGTGGTTTTTGCCGAGCTTGTGTACATTGTTAGTACATATTCTTGGCTATGATCAAGTTAAACTTGTAGAAGTTATGGTTAAAGCTATCACTAAATTCCCAATACACCTATCAGTCGTTGATGATTTATAATTCGAAATGTAGTTAAATCGCCGAACAACTGGTTGACGTGATGTTAAATCGTTGACAGATCATGGAACTACAGATGTAAACTTTGCAATGTAGTTAAATTACTGATTGATCGTTCTACTACTGGTGTAAATTTGGAAGTGTGATTAAATCTCTGATAGAAAATTTAACTGCCCTTGTAAACATAGAAGTGTTATTATATCGCCGATATATTATACAACTGCCAAAATTCAAGCGATGGACAAAATAGAGATGATAGTAACGTCAAGTATGTGGTTACGTCATACAAACAAGTAAAACTGGCGATGGGCGAGTCGAAAGTCTAGTTTAACATGATTTGAAGCAAGACATCAGTCAAGTGAGGAAATATGAATTTTCCGTCGATGTCCTGCATTACAAATGAAGATCATGTCCATATGTGAAAGTGAGAAATCTACTTTCGTAACGGCCTGACCAAATAATTCTGCATCCGTACTAGGAATTGTAATGAATATGTAGACGTTTCACGATTTTGATAAAACTCATTGTGTCATGAAAAGGAAATATATTTATAGCAAATATGGTAATAACATAAGTGTCCACTTAAGTGGGTGCTTCCATTTACATACGACTAATTTATATTACTGGTACACACCAATGTACAAATCAATGTATTTGTCATCATAACAATTTTGTATTTTTATATGAAATATTTTGTTTCTTTATACAACAGTTTCAGGCCGATAACCAGTTTCTCATTACCCAACCATTTCATTCAGAAATCATTTTGTAAATTAATCCTGTCGAAGCTCATCAATTTAAATATTTCATTATTTTTCTAATCTAATAATACTTCACGAATAAGATGTTGATAATGGATGGTAACCTTAACGGGATAAAATACATGCATATAAAAACACACAAAAAACCGGGATAAAAAGGAATTTTCTAATGTATGTTTAAACTGCCCCCAATTTATTCACGTGATTGGTAATTTATTAAAACAAAACAACTAGTAATTAGGTAAAACCCCAAATAATAATATACACTGATGTATTAAATCGTATCAAGGTTAATGAAATATTTAGTCCAGACCATCAATACCAGCTATTGACATACATCAGCTGAACCTGCTTATATATTTACTTCAAAGTTCATCACATCATTTTCAATTTACTCTCTTGACCTTTAAGAAGTCAATGTCCTTGAGCAAATCATTTTTATTTTCCCAATACGTTGACGAAGATCCTGAGATGATGTGCTCCCATTTCGCTCTTCTTTTGAAGCATTTTCTTAAGAGGAAAGGATACTTTGTCAACACTGTAATAAATAAGAAGAAATGATAATTTGTCAATACTGTAATAAATAGGAAGAAAGGATACTTTTTCAATACTGTAATAAATAAGAAGAAAGGATACTTTGTCATTACTGTAATAAATAAGAAGAACGGATACTTTGTCAATACTGTAATAAATAAGAAGAAAGGATACGTTGTCAATAATGTAATAAATAGGAAGAAAGGATAAGTTGTCAATACTGTAATAAATAAGAAAGGATACTTTGTCAATACTGTAATAAATAAGAAGAAAGGATACGTTGTCATTAATGTAATAAATAAGAAGAACGGATACTTGGTCAATACTCTAATAAATAAAAAGAAAGGATACGTTGTCAATAATGTAATAAATAAGAAGAAAGGATACGTTGTCAATACTGTAATAAATAAGAAGAAAGGATGCTTTGTCATTACGGTAATAAATAAGAAGAAAGAATATTTTGTCATTACTGTAATAAATAGGAAGAAAGGATACCTTGTCAAAACTGTAATAAATAAGAAAAACGGATACGTTGTCAATACTGTCATAAAGAAGAAGAAAGGGTACGTTGTCAATACTGTAATAAATAAGAAGAAAGTATACTTTGTCAATACTGTAATAAATAAGAAGAAAGGATATTTTGTCAATACTGTAATAAATAAGAAGAAAGGATACTTTGTCAATACTGTAATAAATAAAAAGAAAGGATACGTTGTCATTACTATAAAAAATAAGAGGAGAGGATACGCTGTCAATACTGTAATAAATAAGAAGAAATTATACTTTGTCATTACTGTAATAAATAAGAAGAAAGGATACGTTGTCAATAATGAAATAAATAAGAAGAAAGGATACGTTGTCATTACTGTAATAAATAAGAAGAAAGGATACGTTGTCGATACTGTAATAAATAAGAAAGGATACGTTGTCATTACTGTAATAAATAAAAAGAAAGTATATCTTGTCAATACTGTAATAAATAAGAAGAAAGAATACGTTGTCAATACTGTAATAAATAAGAAGAAAGGATACTTTGTCATTACTGTAATAAATAAGAAGTAAGATACTTTGTCACTACTGTAATAAATAAGAAGAAAGGATAATTTGTCATTACTGTAATAAATAAGAAGAAAGGATACTTTGTCATTATTATAATAAATAAGAAAGGATACGTTGTCATTACAGTAATAAATAAGAAGAAACGATTCTTTGTCACTACTGTAATAAATAAGAAGAAAGGATACGTTGTCAGTACGGTAATAAATAAGAAGAAAGGATACGTTGTCAATACTGTAATAAATAAGAAGAAAGGATGCTTTGTCATTACGGTAATAAAAATGAAGAAAGGATACTTTGTCATTACTGTAATAAATAAGAAGAAAGGATACTTTGTCATTACTGTAATAAAAAAGAAGAAAGGATACTTTGTCATTACTGTGATAAATACGAAGAAAGGATGCTTTATCATTACTGTAATAAATAAGAAGAAAGAATACTTTGTCAATACTGTAATAAATAAGAAGAAGAAGAAAAGATACTTTGTCAATACTGCAATAAATAAGAAGAAAGGATACTTTGTCAAAACTGTAATAAATAAGAAAAACGGATACGTTGTCAATTCTGTAATAAATAAGAAGAAAGGGTACGTTATCAATACTGTAATAAATAAGAAGTATACTTTGTCATTACTGTAATAAATAAGAAGAAAGGATACTTTGTCAAAACTGTAATTAATAAGAAGAAAGGATACGTTGTCGATACTGTAATTAATAAGAAAAATGGATACGTTGTCATTAGTGTAAGAAATAAGAGGAAAGGATACGCTGTCAATACTGTAATAAATACGAAATTATACTTTGTAATTACTGTAATAAATAAGAAGAAAGGATACGTTGTCAATACTGTAAAAAATTAGAAGAAAGGATACTTTGTCAATACTGTAATAAATAAGAAGAAAGGATACGTTGTCATTACTGTAATAAATAAGAAGAAATGATACGTTGTCGATACTGTAATAAATAAGAAGAAAGGATACTTTGTCATTGCTGTAATAAATAAGAAGAAAGGATACGTTATCGATACTGTAATAAATAAGAAAGGATACGTTGTCATTACTGTAATAAATAAGAAAAAAGGATACTTTGTCAATACTGTAATAAATAAGAAAAAATAATACGTTGTCAATACTGTAATAAATAAGAAGAAAGGATACTTTGTCATTTCTGTAATAAATAAGAAGAAAGGATACTTTGTCACTACTGTAATAATATGAAGAAATGATACTTTGTCAATACTGTAATAAATAAGAAGAAAGGATACTTTGTCAATACTGTAATAAATAAGAAGAAAGGATACTTTGTCAATACTGTAATTAATAAGAAGAAAGTATACGTTGTCGATACAGTAATAAATAAGAAAAAGGATACATTGTCAATATTGTAATAAATAAGAAGAAAGGATACGTTGTCGATACAGTAATAAATAAGAAAAAGGATACTTTGTCAATACTGTAATAGATAAGAAGAAAGAATACGTGGTCGATACAGTAATAAATAAGAAGAAAGGATACTTTGTCAATACTGTAATAAATATTAAGAAAGGATACTTTGTCATTACTGTAATAAATAAGAAGAAAGGATATTTTGTCATTACTGTAATAAATAAGAAGAAAGGATACGTTGTCGATACATTAATAAATTTTGGCCATGAGCAGGTGGACAACTTCATCAAGGTCCATTAATGATGGCAGACGATTTACAAATTTCAACTCATCAATTTTAATACTTCAATGAATAGAAGTCTGATGTCAAGTACTTTTGTTCATATTTTCATATCTTTTAAATTATCCTCCCACAAGGTTTGGTGTGTATCAGTATTTAATTTTAATATGTCACCTTCATTTGTGTTATTTTCTTAATGTTTTTCAAATAATTTTTATTGATTATTGTAGTACTGCATCTTATTTTATAGTGATAATGATCTTGTATTCATATTCTGGACTTACAAAAGCATGCAAACATAATCCGATTCAGTATATGTTTGAACTCTTATCTGGTTATTGAATACTTTCGATATAGAGTTGTACTTGGTTATCAACATTGTGTATCGTTCGGAGTGATGAGAATTTGATGGTTGTGTTTCAAGCATTGATTTTAATATTTATCTGTAACACCACCAGTTTTAGTTATTCGTTATTTTACTTACATAATGTGTATTATAAAGTTAGTTAAATCATCTGGATTTAAAACAGTTTTTGCTTCATTTTTTAAAAATCTTTTGACAGAACCATCACTATACAATCTTTCCAAAGTTGTATCTTGGACAATATCATCATTATATGATAATTTAAAAGTTGCATCTTTTGACAGAATCTTCACTTCACGATATTTTAAAAGTTGAATGTATTTGACATGTTTAACAGATTGCATATTTAATAGTTATTTTATGTGTAGTAGAATACATTTTGAACATCTTCAAATATTAGCGTTATCCGGTGACGCGGGAGAGGGAAGGGTCCACAGCCTGTGATTTTCACAACTCTAATGCCCATTGGTTAATTGCCACTAATGTTCATACCTCATATCAGATCTAATGCTCATTGGTTAATTGTCACAAATGTTCATACCTCATATAAAAACCGATGCTCACATGGTTAATTGTCACAAATATTCGTAACTTACATAAAGCATTAACAGGTATTTTCGTCTCTCTTTGTTCTGTGTATGGTATGTAAATTGTATTTTCGAGGTTGCAGAAGAATACTAATGCCTGCAACATTTGTTTCACAGGCGGATAGTGTTCAATGATCAAAAGTATACAAGTAGAAAAGTAGTAGATATTATAGAAGGCTTAAATTATCTCCATCTTGTTAATTGCAGTCATTGTATGCTTTCACAATCACTAATAGACTTTGGCAGGTAAAGGAATAAAATCACTTATTGCCCCGACTTCATACTTGAAACATTAATGGAGAAATTGATCCTTTACCAATGAATTTAAAATAATTGTCAATATTATATAATACTGGGCTAGTAAATAGTGCCAATGTGACATCAACCACATTTTATAGAGCAGACAGACAGATAGAACGGAAAGTGCTATCCCTGGATTCTGCAAGAGAATCTTTGATAATTTAAGGCAGAATTATATTTAAAACATATATTACTTTTACAAGCCATGGGTCTATGCTTGACCGAGAGGTGTCAAAATCCTGGCACGAATCCCGCTAGATGTCACAAGTTTATCCCAATTTTCCAGTGACTTTTATACAACTTCAGTTGCAAATAAGAAAGACCGAAGTGTCCATTCTATACATAACTTTAACTCAAATTAATGCAATACCACAAATCTCCATAGTTTATTTTCATCAACTTTCCGTACCGTCAACAGTTCAGGCCGTAGAAACTCTACAACTATCCCCTAATACTCGGATCTATCCCTTCTTGTTTATTCAATAGTGTAATTTACGGGTTTCTTACTGTAAATACTGCCACAACGCCTATGTACACCCTTCGATTTTAATAGATACTATATTATTCAAAGGACAGTAATGCGGTTTGGGTCTGAATTCACTACTATTTGACCATGACATCATGAAAATTCACTAACACTTTCCGTGACGTTTGCTCCTAGTAACTGGCCAATT
Organism: Potamilus streckersoni; assembly: GCA_016746295.1. NCBI lineage: Eukaryota > Metazoa > Mollusca > Bivalvia > Unionida > Unionidae > Potamilus > Potamilus streckersoni. The sequence goes on along the minus strand of JAEAOA010000864.1, from coordinate 145,107 downwards.
ATTTCGGGCTAAAGAATAAATCAATTGCACCAAATTCCAATAATCAAACAAATAAGCACACAAATATAAGAATTCCTTAAACAGAGCGCTATATCCAAATGCGCATCTCCAAAACTGTAATTACATTACTATGGCACAGTTTAGATAGTTTTAATTTATACTCTCGGAGATTCTCTCTGGTAAACGGTACCAATAGTTTAGTCTGACCTCACCAGTCCATATACCATCACCACGAAGTACACATCACGAAATAAGTGATGGTACTAAGTCCAAAGGAATTACATATTACAAAGGAATTATATATATATATATATATATATATATATATATATATATATATATATATATATATATATATATATATATAACACAAATATGATCCATTCTTGTAAACATTTGTTTTTAATTCAAAAGGATATGAATCTTGTTCATACTCTATTTCTTATCCTCACATTATAAATTATTTAAAAAAATAAATAATTTCAATTTTTTTTTAAAAAAAAAACCCTAGCTATCTTTCTTATTATTTGAGCAGGAACAGAAGTGAAGTAGCAACATCTTTCTCTGGAGAGACATTGATATCGTGTTCTTTTTCTTGCCGATTACCGTTGTAATATAATTCTATTATCAATGGCATTTAAACGTAACAAATAAACGATGAACATAATTGGTATCCTGTTTGAAAATATGCGTGTATGTGCGTCTGAGTGGAATAAAAATTTAGTAGGTTCATTTATACTATTGGTTTGTTTTAATGTCAATGATGTACACAAATGACAGAATGTATGTTGTACACTAGAATGTATGTTATACACTAGAATGTATGTTGTACACTAGAATGTATGTTATACACTAGAATGTATGTTATACACTAGAATGTATGTTATACACTAGAATGTATGTTATACACTAGAATGTATGTTATACACTAGAATGTATGTTATACACTGGAATATATGTTCCTCTGTATATATTGCAAGTATCTCTCTAAATTTTCGATCATCTAGTTGTATCCGCTCATAACGTCAGCTCTAACTAAATGTGGGCATAATAATTGGCTTCAATCTTTCATCTTATATTCCATAAACAACTTCAAAAGCATACGAAATACTCACCACGCTTATCTTCAAAGTCACTTTTATAGGGGCAGAAGGAAATTTTAAATTGCTCCTGCTTTGCTTGCAGTTCACCTAATGAAGAAATACAACTGATGCAGCCAGAAATGTGACTGGTGCAAAAATATTTAGTATCCATTGACGGACTACAAACAAACTTACCGAATGTAAAACTCACAACCTGTTCAAGCCCTCTCTTTCTCACAGTTCTGAATTCACTTCTGTTAGCGCTATTACTTGCATGCAACTCTCTTAATCAACAGCTATTTTACATAAAGATAATCGGATCACCATCTTGTCGATATTGATATGTAGAAAGCACATAAATTTAATTTTTATAACTTCTATTTATTACATAGAACAGCGCATCGAACTGTTTTTTTTTCTTCTGTGGCTAATGAACGTCTGGTGATCAACTGATTGGTGAATGGTAATGTCTGCAGATAAAAGTTTATTGGAGGTAGGGCTCAGTTGTTGGATACTTTCTAAAATATGTTGTATGTGGTTTGTGAGTGGTTGATTTGGGTTTGGTTCCTTGGATTGTTTTGTCAATACACTATTTTGGTTTCATAAAAATTTATGCAAAAGGAAGTTAAAAAACATGGAGAAAATTAATTAAAAGTTTGTTTCATAGTTAGATCAAGTATTGAATGGAATCATCTAAGCGAAAGAATATTTACATAAAAATATGAAAGATACAAGAATTTGAAAATTAAAAGATTTATTATATATTAGGCTCTGAAGAATTTACACATAAATGTATATGTTTTCCTCACAACATTGAATATATAATGTACAATCACAATTACTGTCTCAACATTGTCAAACACACATGAAATGGATATGAATAAATAGAATGAGCTTAATTACAATGTACACAATAAATAATAGTAGTAGCAATCATTAGTAAAAGATCCAAAAATCTTAGAAGTTCATAGACATCTTCATGTTGGGTATGTAGTCATGGCAAATTTTGTTATTGACAAGTTTAGGAATATCGATGAATATCGATGAATATCGTCCCCCAAAGACCTATCCTATTCATTCTGTGTCTTCTCATACTAATTCTATGAAGTCGTTTTTCAAATCAACCGAAACATGTCGAGATTATATAAAGGTCATATCAAATTCAACACATTTTGTACTTGCTTTACGAATGTGTATTCTTGAAGAAGATTAAGTATTGAAACTTGGCATTTAGAATTCGATGGTCAGGAAAACGCTTTACTTGGTCATAACCTGTTTTCTCCAAATGTTTCTTATGGAAATCTTCTTTTAAAATGGCAGTCACATTTATCGCCCGCACAAATCACCTCTTTCTCTGAGCAATTTTTGATCCTCCGATCCCAGAAGGGACTATTTTCTTTAGGCACGTCGAAAGGAATACACCGGTCTAGTTTCGGGAAGAAGACACATTGCTTCCTCACGTCATCACTTGATTTTGTGCCGACGACGAGCACTATTGTCATGATACAGAATATGGTCATTTGTTTTACTTCCATTTTCTTCTCGTGGAATTCTAAAAACACAAAACAAAAGCAAAAAAATCATCTTTTTTCAAAATGTCTATATTTAGAAAATTATCCTTGAATTCGTTATGTAGATCATAAATTAATTAACGAAAGTAAAATGCTTTTTGTTATTAAACGAATTGCTTAGCAAAAGGAAAGGGAGGAACAGAGTCGGAAAAAAGCCCGAATCAACCGAAACGTTTCCTAGAGTTAGTTTACATAACAGATTCATGGTTAATGTTGTATGTTTGAAACGCTTGAAACACAGGTCCATCTAGGGCTTTGACCACTGGGACCCGACCAAGGATTATTCCCACATGTTCACTAAATGATTTTTCCCGCACCTGCTTGGTACTAGTTCTAAACTAACTTGAGACGATTCCTCTTCCTGCTGGACAGTCCTTGCAGTTAACGTTGGGAAACATTCATTTAGGTTTATAATTAATAACAGTGACATCTTCTACAATATATAATAATTTGAGGGGAATCTCACCTTCACGTGCCTTCTCGTTCACGATAGATAATTGGGTTATTATAATGTTGTCAGAATCATTTAATGGTGAAATGCATTTTCTGACTAGATAGAAACTGTTCGTAGGCAAGCATTTGCAAATAAATTTTTCCAGTCTACAATAAGAACATTTTATGCTAATAGAGAGATCCATGCATTTTCAAAATTCGACAACACTAATAAATAGGATCAAAGTACTAACGGATAATTTGCCCAATATTACTGGAATAATGGAGTTAAAATGTTAACATGCGTAAATTTAATTGTTTCTGTTTTTGTAGTATATCAAAATACTTAAATGTATATATTATGGTATATTACACTTACCGTATGTTAGATGCTTCAGACCTGCTAGAACGACAGAAGAGATAGTTTGACACTACTGTAGCAATCGTGGAGTATATATACTGTTTAGCCGCCTCGTTGAAAGCATGGATATTCTATTTTTAATAAGTGACTATACTTAAAGTGAAATGACAATGTCTCATTCACTGGACCTGGAAGCTGTACGAGTAAGGAAATTACCAAAAAGTAATTGTCGCATAAAACCGTATATACTACTTCCTAAAATCGCATGGTCTAAAGGAACAGCAATCCTTTCTCCATTGGAATAAATAAAGTATAGTGGATGTTTGAAGTCGAATATCATCGTATGTAATCTTCTCGGCATAAGCATCATGGCCGAACAGTGTCTAGACAAGTAGCATTTTGGCAGGTGAATCATGTAAAAAGTCATCACCTGTCTTGAAAATAATGAAAATGACATGTCGAATTGACACTTCAATACACATCATCTTCACGTGAAAACTTTAAACAAATATATGTGTGTGTATTTGTGTGTGTGTGTGTGTGTATTTGTGTGTGTGTGTGAAAATCTCATTTTGATCGTTCCACTAGATAATGAGCGACGTATACGAGAGTGTATACTAATTTGCATTGTAATAAGTATCGTATTCGAGCGTGTATATTAATTTGCATTGTAATGAGTAACGTATACGACTGTGTATATTAATTTGCAGTGTAATGAGTAACGTATACGACCGTGTATATTAATTTGCAGTGTAATGAGTAATGTATACGACTGTGTATATTAATTTGCAGTGTAATGAGTAACGTATACGACTGTGTATATTAATTTGCAGTATAATGAGTAACGTATACGACCGTGTATATTAATTTGCAGTGTAATGAGTAATGTATACGACTGTGTATATTAATTTGCAGTGTAATGAGTAATGTATACAACCATGTATATTAATTTGCAGCTTAGCGTGTAACGTATACGAGCGTGTATATTAATTTACAGTGTAATGAGATAGGTATACGAGTATATATTAATTTGCAGTGTACTGAGTAACGTATACAACCGTGTATATTAATTTGCAGAGTAATGAGTAACGTATACGACCATGTATATTAATTTGTAGTGTAATGAGTAACGTATACAACCATTTATATTAATTTGCAGTTAACGTGTAACGTATACTAACGTGCATATCAATTTACAGTGTAATGAGTAACGTATACGACCGTGTATATTAATTTGTAGTGTAATGAGTAACGTATACGAGCGTGTATATTAGTTTTCAGTGTAATGAGTAACGTATATGAGCGTGTATATTACTTTGCAGTGTAAAGAGTAACGTATACTAGCGTGTATATTAATTTGCTGTGTAATGAGTAACATATACTAGCGTGTATATTAATTTGCAGTGTAATGAGTAACGTATACGACCGTATATATCAATTTGCAGTGTAATGAGTAACATATACAACAGCATATATTAATTTGTAGGGTCGTTGTTACTGCGAAAATTATAGACTAAAATATTTGTTTTGCAAAAAACAATAACATTTTGAGTTCATCGAAATTTAACTTGAAATAGGTTTCCTTTGGATTTTTCTTCACTTCACAATATAAAAGAAATATTCGTTGGAAAAAACACACCAAAATCAGTCATTATAATAATCTATATACTGTCTTCTCTTATCTTCATATCGTGTTTACTATTCATAGATTCACCTTTAAAGTGTCTTAACAATATTATAGATATTAGCCAGATCCTTAATAGACATGCTTAAAACTCGCTCCAGATTTGACTTAACAATTGTATGATGCGCAAAAGTCAATTAATGAATTTAATAACTAAGCCCTTCATATTCCCAGCCCCCCCCCCTTAGAGAAATTTACGTCATTTACATTTTAAGAAATGATGGTTTCAAGCATCAATTGATGTTGGATAAGTATATTGACTACAGATATTATTCACATCCGTGATTATCACATCCGTGAGTTTCGTATACTGGTGTGCTACAAATACCAAATTAATTACTCTATCTTTCTGCGAAAAATATAAACTAAGATCTGCCCTGGCATAAATCCATGCGTCGGTATATATATATATATATATATATATATATATATATATATATATATATATATATATATATATATATATATAGAAAACAATGAAATTATATAATTTTAATTGAAACAGTATATATCTATCTATCTATCTATCTATCTATCTATCTATCTATATATATATATATATATATATATATATATATATATATATATATATATATATATATATATATATATGCAATAAACTGACGACGAACAGTGCGAAACTAGTAACTAACTAGCCTGACCGCTTTCGAATCTTAATGAGTGTTTTTCAAAGGCAAATACAAAACATATAAGACAAACAAATAAACACAGAAACGTTGTGTTTGTAAACCTCTACATGGCTGTCTCCACATTAGGTAAAACTATAAATACAACCTGCTTGTATAGGCTTGTTGCGGATACTGAAAACTGTGTATAATTCCCTAACAATCTACCATCCAAAGCGACATCTATTTTTACTTTTTTGTACATTTATGTAACGCAGATTATATCCCGGATATGTGATTCTATACCGGTTATTCTTATATTAAAATTTTAATGGATCCTAAGAATATTTAGAAAAAGTTAAATTCTACTAGTGCATAGTTTTCTTTTTCTAGTCTTTTTGCTTTAGACCACTTGTTTTAAATATTCTAAGGCGGCGTATCCAGTATGATTCCTTTTACTTCCTGGTTTCGGAACTCCATCTGTGGTTGTTAGCAATAGCGATAAGTATGATAGCACTGAAAGTGTGGCCAGAGAAGGAGAAGTGTTCTGTTTATATATATATATATATATATATATATATATATATATATATATATATATATATATATTTATATATATATATATATATATATATATATATATATATATATATATATATATATATATATATATATATATATATATATATATATATATATATGCAATAAACTAACGACGTATAGTGCAAAACAAAACTAGTATTTAACTAGCCTGAGTCCTTTTCAAAGGCATATACAAAACAAACAATAAAACATTAAAACTCTACATGACTGTTTCTACATGAATTAAACATGTAGATGCATTATGTCTCACCCAGCCTGATTAGACTTGTTGCTGGATCCAGTGGGCTTGTAAGGGCTGTTATTCGCCATTTTGAAATTGTACTCTCTCTCTCTCTCTCTCTCTCTCTCTCTCTCTATATATATATATATATATATATATATATATATATATATATATATATATATATATATGTGTGTGTGTGTGTGTGTGTGTGTGTGTGTGTGTGTGTCAACCATTCCGCAACGTAACATGCTTGATTATAAATTAATTACTCTGCTTCAATGGGAAAGGTAGGTCTCAATCTGTACCGAAATGTATCTCAGCGGAACCAGCCAAGCTTCTCACTTTACTTTCTCAATCTAATATACAACCCTAACCCGACCTCTAAGCCATAGTTTCTAACAAAGTATTGTCTACACTATGCTAACATACAAAGAGAGACGAGGCATATAACCTTGATATTCAATGTATTGAATTTCAGTCAGTTTACTATGCAGTTCGCAGACTGAAACTTATATTTACTCGGCTTTTTTTGCTGTTGGATTGATATTTAAATCCCTTAAAAATAGTTGACTAGTTCAGTACGGGCTAAAGATATTTTCTTACATTGTAAGTTAATTATAAGGTTTAAGGCTTTAAAAATACAAATGAAAAAAAAATAAAGAAATTTAAACATTGTGGATTTATCTCATTTAAAAGCTATCATTACTGCGATCACGAGCAACAGCTACCTAAACAATGACATTAATAATAATAATAATAATAATAATAATAATAATAATAATAATAATAATAATAATAATAATAATAAAGTATACATTTGTTTTATTTATTTATTACAAATTATCTAATCGAACGTGCATTACATGACAAAACTCTAGACATGTACACAAATGTCTGGCAGTGTGTGTTTTTTATTTGGTCCTTTACTGAGCGCTACATAAATATTGGTAACAATAAGAATTATGTGACATTATATAGCATACAAATATTGCTGACTTGATATATAACATACAAGAATTATTGACATGATATATAGCATAGAAGGATTATTGACTTTATATATATATATATATATATATTTATATATATATATATATTTATATATATATATATATATATAGATTTATATATATATATATTTATATAAATATATATTTATATATATATATAAATATATAAATACATATATAGATATATAGATATATATATATATATATATATATATATATATATATATATGCAGATGGTCTGCCGTGATTGATGGATCTCGATGAAGTTGTCCACCTGGTCATGGACAAAATTTATTGCTGTATCGACAACATATCCTTTCTTCTTATTTATTACTGTATCGGCAACGTATCCTTTCTTCTTATTTATTACAGTATTGACAAAGTATCCTTTCTTCTTTTTTATTACTGTATCGACAACGTATCCTTTCTTCTTATTTATTACAGTATTGACAAAGTATCATTTCTTCTTTTTTATTACAGTATTGACAAAGTATCCTTTCTTCTTATTTATTACAGTATTTACAAAGTATCCTTTCGTCTTATTTTTTACAGTATTGACAAAGTATCCTTTCTTCTTTTTTATTACAGTATTGACAAAGTATCCTTTCTTCTTATTTATTACAGTATTGACAAAGTATCATTTCTTCTTATTTATTACAGTATTGACAACTTATCCTTTCTTCTTATTTATTACAGTATTGACAAAGTATCCTTTCGTCTTATTTATTACAGTATTGACAACGTATCCTTTCGTCTTATTTATTACAGTATTGACAACGTATCCTTTCTTCTTATTTATTACTGTATCGACAACGTATCCTTTCGTCTTATTTATTACAGTATTGACAACGTATCCTTTCTTCTTATTTATTACTGTATCGACAACGTATCCTTTCGTCTTATTTATTACAGTATTGACAACGTATCCTTTCTTCTTATTTATTACAGTATTGATAACGTATCCTTTCTTCTTATTTATTACTGTATCGACAACGTATCCTTTCTTCTTATTTATTACTGTATCGACAACATATCCTTTCGTCTTATTTATTACAGTATTGACAACGTATCCTTTCGTCTTATTTATTACAGTATTGACAACGTATCCTTTCTTCTTATTTATTACTGTATCGACAACGTATCCTTTCGTCTTATTTATTACAGTATTGACAACGTATCCTTTCTTCTTATTTATTACAGTATTGATAACGTATCCTTTCTTCTTATTTATTACTGTATCGACAACGTATCCTTTCTTCTTATTTATTACTGTATCGACAACATATCCTTTCGTTTCATTTATTACAGTATTGACAACTTATCCTTTCGTCTTATTTATTACAGTATTGACAACGTGTCCTTTTTTCTTATTTATTACAGTATTGACAACGTATCCTTTCTTCTTATTTATTACATTATTGATAACGTATCCTTTCTTCTTATTTATTACTGTATGGACAACGTATCATTTCTTCTTATTAATTACAGTATTGACAACGTATCCTTTCATCTTATTTATTACTGTATCAACAACGTATCTTTTCTTCTTATTTATTACAGTATTGACAAAATATCCTTTCTTTTTATTTATTTATTACAGTATTGATAAAGTATCTTTTCGTCTTATTTATTACAGTAATGACAAAGTATCCTTTCTTCTTATTTATTACAGTATTGACAAAGTATCCTTTCTTCTTATTTATTACAGTATTGACAAATTATCCTTTCTTCTTATTTATTACAGTATTGACAAAGTATCCTTTTTTCTTATTTATTACAATAATGACAAAGTATCCTTTCTTCTTAATTATTACAGTATTGACAAATTATCCTTTCTTCTTATTTATTACAGTATTGACAAAGTATCCTTTCGTCTTAAGAAAATGCTTCAAAAGAAGAGCGAAATGGGAGCACATCATCTCAGGATCTTCGTCAACGTATTGGGAAAAAAAATGATTTCCTCAAGGACATTGACTTCTTAAAGGTCAAGAGAGTAAATAGAAAATGATGTGATGAACTTTGAAGTATGTAAGCAGGTTCAGCTGGTGTAAGTATGTCAATAGCTGGTATTGATGATCTGGACTAAATAGTTCACTAACCTTGATACGATTTAATACATCAGTGTATATTTGTTATTTGGGGCTTTGGGGCATAACAACTAAAATAGGTCACGTCGTATAAACGCATCTGGAGAAAAGTACCATGCTAGAGGACCTTACTAAAAGAATAGAACAAATCACACGAACCAATTCCTTTTTTCGAAGTGCTGAAGGCCACTTTGGGCGTATTCTCAACCCTACCTTTTTGTTGAGAAAATATGCAATCCTATTATCTGACAAACAAGTAAAGCAAGAAATATTAATATTGACTTTTTAAGAAGGTAAATCTAGTTCTAGTCGGCAATGTTGCATTTTACCTAATTACTAGTTGTTGTGTTTTCATAAATTACCATAAATTGGGCATAGTTTAGACATAGTTTAGAAAATTCCTTTTAATCCCGGATTTGTGTATGCTTTGGTATGCATGTATTTTATCCCGTTAAAGTTACCATCCATTATCAACATCTTATTCGTGAAGTATTGTTAGATTAAAAAATAATGAAATATTTAAATTGATGAGCTTCGACAGGATTAATTTACGAAATAATTTCTGAATGAAATGGTTGGGTAATGATAAACTGGTTATCGGCCTGAAACTGTTGTATGAAGAAACAAAATATTTCATATAAAAATACAAAATTGTTATGAGGACAAATACCTTGATTTGTACATTGATGTGTACAGTAATATAAATTAGTCATCTGTAAAGAGAAACACCCACTTAAGTGGACACTTCTGTTATTACCATATTTACTATAAGTATATTTCCTTTTCATGACACAATGAGTTTTATCAAAATCATGAAACGTCTACATATTCATTACAATTCCTAGTACGGATGCGGAATTATTTGGTCAGGCCGTTACGAAAATAGATTTCTCACTTTCACATATGGACATGATCTTCATTTGTAATGCAGGAGATAGACTGAAAATGTAGACTAGCCTTTCGACTCGCCCATCGCCAGTTTTACTTGTTTGTATGGCGTAACCACTTACTTGACGTTATTATCGTCTCTATTTTTCCATCGCTTGAGTTTTAGCAGTTGTATGATCTATCGGTGATATAATAAAACTTCCAAGTTTACAAAGGTAGTTGAATTTTCTGTCAGCGATTTAACCACACTTCCAAATTTACACCAGTAGTAGAACAAGCAATCAGGGATTTACATGTATTCTGAGTTCACACTGTTCTATCAGCTGTATTTTCTCGCAAAAGAAGAAAAAAAACCCGAAGATATATATTTATTGTACTATCATATCTTATATTTTGTGTTGGTTGCCTAATTTATGATATAAACAGTTTTAGCGCCAGAAAATCAATGAAGCATGCAGTTCATGATTAGGATACATATTTGGCGAAGTTCATAATATTTACAATGATAACTAGAAGACAAACTGTTGAATGTCATTGATAAACGAGACGCAATTGTTTTATCAGAAATTCCTTTCCTAAACGTTTTCTATTCATTATCATTTGTATAGCCTAAAACAGGAACGAAATTTGAATCGATGTTGATTGGTTCAACTGAAAGGAATGCTCCAATTGTACTGCTGTAATAGTCAGAATACATTCATGAATACCATGTAAATTTTATGCCAGTCATTTTTGGCCTAAAGACCGGAAAAGTGATAACAAATATGTAATTGTATAATAAAGAAAAGGTTTGGTAAATATTCGGAAAACGAAACAACATTTCAAATTTTAATTTTCAAATCATCTTCTTGGACATTCAAGGAAAAACATATTTGTAGTATCGTTCTGAAAAACTAAATTGCTTGTCAAGTTTTATTCATGAAATCAAGATCCGATCCAGTATATTTGATAGATACAATATAAATAAAGTGTTATTTCCTTGGCCTAGAATCATTTTAAAGTAGGGCACTGCTTAAACGGAAATCATCATTTCTCGTAATATGTAAACATTTTATATGGCTGAAAAAATATCACTGAAATAATCTGAATAACTTTATATACATGAGAGAAGCTGACTGAGATAGTCTATTTATTTTCTTTTATTAAATGGAAGAGGATGTTGAAAATATTTTGATTATATTTATAGGATGCTGCAATTGTGATGGAAAATACGAACGAGTTTTCGGAAAATACTGCACGATCTTGCGGAGATGCAAGTGACGGTGAATAAGCTTGTTTTCCTTTAGCTGGCAATAACAACGGTAATAAATAGGCGTAAATTTCTGCACAAATTAATAAACACCCCCCCCCAATCAAAAGGCATCTATTCACAATATGACCCTAAATTTCAATTTTATGTAAGCCAAAAAGACAATTCTTTTGGAAACTAATGAAGATCGCACGACTGTGTTAAAGGATGTTTGGAGGAGCTATATAAACATGACGACTGTTATTGTGTATTGATGAATTTACTTTTGTGAATTTATTTTAGAATAAAGCATAAATTCAGTTAAATATTTTTTTTTTGTCTTTTATTATTAGGCGTTAGGCAGTCAAACAAATTGAGCATATAATACAAAGGTTGCTGCATTTACAAGTTGAACTCGTTTATTTCTGTAAATGTCCATGATTTTCACCTTTGGGTCTCATATGTGTTTCTTCTTTTTCTTCTTCTTCTTAAGGTAGTTGTCTTAATTATCGGAGTTTATTGTTGCTTTTTGTTTCTTTTTGATTTTTTTTTGTTGCAACTCATTTTGTTTGTAATGTAGTAAATAGTCAAATGCGTGTATTCATGGGTAGGATTTAACTGCAAGTAAGTTTAATTTCAAGAATATAAGAAGTTAAAGAATACAGTCATACGAAATAGAATCTGCAACGGCCCATATAATAAAAGTAGATGACATCAAATGTGTAGAGGTACAGAGGATACAGCTGAAAGATATCAAATGTGTAGAGGTACAGAGGATACAGCTGAAAGATATCAAATGTGTAGAGGTACAGAGGATACAGCTGAAAGATATCAAATGTGTACATGTACAGAGGATACAGCTGCAAGATATCAAATGTGTAGAGGTACAGAGGATACAGCTGAAAGATATCAAATGTGTACAGGTACAGAGGATACAGCTGCAAGATATCAAATGTGTAGAGGTACAGAGGATACAGCTGAAAGATATCAAATGTGTACAGGTACAGAGGATACAGCTGAAAGATATCAAATGTGTAGAGGTACAGAGGATACAGCTGAAAGATATCAAATGTATAAAGGTACAGAGGATACAGCTGAAAGATATCAAATGTGTAGAGGTACAGAGGATACAGCTGAAAGATATCAAATGTGTAGAGGTACAGAGGATACAGCTGAAAGATATCAAATGTATAGAGGTACAGAGGATACAGCTGAAAGATATCAAATGTGTAGAGGTACAGAGGATACAGCTGAAAGATATCAAATGTGTAGAGGTACAGAGGATACAGCTGCAAGATATCAAATGTGTAGAGGTACAGAGGATACAGCTGAAAGATATCAAATGTATAGAGGTACAGAGGATACAGCTGAAAGATATCAAATGTGTAGAGGTACAGAGGATGCAGCTGAAAGATATCAAATGTGTGAAAGATGCAGAGGATACATGTAAAACATATAAAATGTGCAAAGGGTGCAGAGGATTCAGTTAAAATATATTCAATGTGTAAAGGTTCAGAGGATACAAGTAAAAGATGTTAAATGTGTAAAGGTACATAAAATGCAGGTACAAGAGATCAAATGTGTGAAGGTACAGACGGTACAGGAATAAGATATCAAATGTGTGAACGATACAGGTAAAATATTTCAAATATGCAAAAGGTAAAGAGAATACAGGTAAAAGAGATCAAATGTGTAAAGGTACAGCGGATACATGAAAAATATCAAATGTGTAAAGGTACAGAAGATAATGGATAAATATATACAAATTAAATATTTAAGGCACAGATGTGTAAAATACATAAATGTTAAGAATCTCTTTTTCTTTCTGCACAAAGTTATTCTTATCAGATTTTGGAAAAGTATCTCACTTTTACCTTTGAAGAAATTATGTATTAATTATCTGGTATTGCTCATAGTTGATTAATGTATTCTTGCTCAGAAGGTAATTCAATTTAATATATCTTCCAACACCTATAATTTTTCTTATATATATATATATATATATATATATATATATATATATATATATATATATATATATATATATATATATATATAAAGAATACAAATCATATGGCGAATAACAGCCCTTTCAAGCGTACTGGATCCACCAAGGGATCACGTGTGTCAGGGATTAATTAAAATAGATGCAATAAACTGAAGACGAATAGTACGAAACTAGTAACTAACTAGCCTAAGCGCTTTCGACTCTTAATGAGTCTTTTTCAAAGGCAAATACAAAACATATATACGACAAACAAATAAACACAAAAACGTTGTGTTTGTAAACCTCTACATGACTGTCTCCACATGTGTTAAAACTATAAATACAACCAGCTTGTATAGACTAGTTGTGGAAACTGAAAACTGTGTATAATTCCCTAAAAGTCTACAAGCAAAAGGGACATCTATTTTTACTTTTGTACATTTATGTAACGCAGATTATATCCCGGATATTTGATTCTATACCGGTTATTCTTATAGTAAAAATTGAAGGATAATAAGAAGATTTAGAAAATGTTAAATTCTACTAGTGCATAGTTTTCATTTTCTAGTCTTCTTGGTTTAGACCACTTGGTTTCAATGTTCTAAGGCGGCGTATCCAGTATGATTCCTTTTCCTTCCTGGTTTCAGAACTCCATCTGTGGTTGTTAGCAATAGCGATAAGTATTATATCACTGAAAATGTGGCCAGGGGAGTTGAAGTGTTCTGCGACCGGGCTTCTGTATAGCTTTTTTGTCATCCAATCAGATCTATGAAGGTTTATCCTTTTGTGTAGCTTTTCAGTTTCTCCGACGTACTGAAGGCCACAGATCTTACATGTGATGAGATAAATCACATTCTCTTTTTTGAACGTTTTGTTTGGACCATGTATGTTTAGTTTTTCTTTAGTCACTGTGCTAGTGAATGTCTTAGTCTCTATCATATGTTGACAGGCTTTGCATCTTTTATTGCCACAGGGTCCAGATTGACTAGGATACCATTTATTCTGACCTATCACCCAGACAATCCCAAAGTAGGTAAAATCATCGCAAACCACTGGCCAACCGTGCAATCGTCAGACATACTAAACCTAATACTTCCGAACAGACCTGTAGTAGCTTACCGGAGACCAAAAATCCTAAAGGACATCCTAGTCAGGGCAAAGCTAACGCCAATCGCTAGTCAAAACCAACCTAGTCGGATATTTCACTGAATCTAAGTTCATGATTCTTTACAGTGAGGTAAGGTATTGGCTATCCAGAAATTAAGTCAACCGCGTAATAAACAGTTGTCACATGGGCATGAGCCAAATGAAAGATGGATATGAACTAAATGTGGTAGACACTCATTTAAAGTAACATTTTTAATGAATTCACCTTTTCTATTCTTAGCAAACTAATATCTTAGTCTATACTTTTTGCAATAAAAAAGAACATACAAATTAATATATTCCGTTGAACAAGTTACTCTTTACTTGCAATAAATATACTCTTGTATACATTACTCATTACGCTATAAATAAATATCATAGGATAAGGGTTTCTAGCACAATGGTATCCTATCCCATATGTTATAATGGACGGGGGAGGGACAGAGGTCATAAATTTGACCCTCCTCCTTTCACGCTTCCCCATCTCATGTAAAGAACTCCCACCGCGGTGGGGAGGTTTTTACCCGATTGTCGTTCATAGTTTATCTGACGTGACAAAACGCGTACGATAATGTTAAAACGCGAAACGGTTGACACCGTAGACTCATTGTTCTTTATCATCAAAATTGCACAATTTACGTTTGATCGTCTCGTTGGTATGAATCTGTTGTTTGCTCGATAGTGTCATCGTCATTTCGGTGGTATGTTTTACGTTGTTAAATAACACGTTCACGTAATCGACGTGGCTAATTTCGCTTCTGACGATCGATATTTTGATACATTTTAGTTTCTTCAATTTGTTTCCAGATACCGTTTTGATCGAGTACATATTACTTCAAAGTCCGACTAATTTTCCCACAGGAGTGAAACAAAATTCGTCTTTCATCTTACACAGCATTGTTTTGTTTCTCGCATCGTTGAACTGATTTTCCGTTGGAACGTCCGAAAGATCGAACTCGTCCCTGTGCTTTCACATGTCCGCGTACACATCCTTGGTGAATATGTGAAACACTATCGAGTTCGTGTCTTTAAATAGCAGTTTCGAATTCGGCCACACTTTCTTTGCAAAATCATAGCGGAAACTGTACATTAACCATTTCGAAGTCTCTAGAAAGGCGGCTCCGACAAACACCGGCTTGTCAAGTACGAGATTAGTTTTATGCTTTTTGAGCACGCACAGGTTTTCGTTGATTCGGTACATACTAGTGAAACAAAATGATTCCACTAATTTGGTGCAACGATTTCGTTTATTTACAATTTCGATATCCATATGGTTGCGTATATTTTCCATGGTTTTATCGAATACGGCATTGTTCATTAGTTTAAAAAAATCTTTTTCGAATGCAGTTTTAGATTTCGTTCTCATGTCGTTGTTGAACTTAATGTAATCTGCGATCCACCGGGATTGTTTCATCCGCAATACCTTGTGGATTGTGGTTAACTTTAGTCCGTGATCGAGCGCTTGTTCCAGGTTGGCATATTAACATGAGTAAATTCGTTTATCCATCAAATTTGGAACGGAATTTCCAACGGTGCATGCGCTCGCACCGCATTCCACACGGAGGGACAATTGTTTCCACGATAGTAACGAGTTCATAAATATCAGCTTTATTTAAAAGAAAAGAATATCGTTCTGACCATCATGCAATTCTTCGGGACAATCAACATCTGATGCGACGAGGTAAGTATCATCGGATTCTTACGGTGCACGCGTTCGCACCGCATTCCGCACGGAGTAACAATTGTTTCCGCGATAGTAACGAGTCCGGAAAGATCAGCGTTTCTAGAAGGAAAGGATAATCGTTGTGATCGTCGTGTAATTCTTCTGAAAACATTCGCCGAGAGGAGGTAATTATGATCCGATACTGACGGTAAGATTTGTAATGTATTTGACGAAAATCCGCGTCAAACACCCAACGATCGCACGAGTACGGCATCGACTGTGACATCGCTCAACTGTAGAATGCATTTTTGTTTGGGTACAAAATGTAGCTAGTTGGTAGAGCAGGATCGTAATCGTCGAGATATTTGTTGTTGGCTCGGAAGTGCTTGTGGCTGATGACGCTATGCCTCACTGGTTACATTTCTCGACGAAATGAAACATATACACGTCTGTTATTAGTTCGATTTGAGCTTAGGTCAACTTGAGCATGGCATCCCAGGATAAGTCTGACGCGGAAAGATACCACGCCGGATCGAGTTTTTATTTGTAGTATTCGAGGCTAGCACGACGAATGCTTTGAAAAATATCGTCGTTGAGCAGTACATCCTGGATCAAATACACTTCCATATAATTGCAGACGGTTTTACAGGAAAATCTTTTCCAGATAATTTGTTCATGTTCGTACTCGCTCTCGGTGATACCTTCCCCGGCAAGCTTCGAATAAAACTGATCTTTGTTAGGGGGCGACGTTTCGTCCAGGTGTCGAACATCATCGATGTATTAGTACGGAAAGATGCCTTTGTTCGTCATTAACGAAACATCATCGCCGAAATATTCTGTTAACGATGAAAAGTTGGACCAATTTTCCGCCAAGAATTGCATACTGTCCAAGAATGTAATTGGTACGACCATAACACACATAAATGTTTAGGAATTATTCGGGATCGATCGTCATAAACGAAATTAGCCGCAACGTAAAACATGCCTCCAAAATTACGATGGTACGATGGAACAAACACCTGATTCGCATCGACGTGACGATCAAATGTCAGATAAACTGTGAACAACAATCGGATAAAAGAGGGCGAAGCTTGGAAAAGGGGTCAAATTTATTACCTCCGACCCCCTGTCCGTTATAACATATGACATTTTCATACCCCTGCGGTAGAAAACTCAGTTTCCTATACTACTTAAATAGACTTTTGTATACATTACTCATTACAATATAAATGAATATACTGTTGTATAAGTAACCCTGCAAATACCTATATTGTTATATATGTTTCTCATAAGGACGATTATTTGAGAACTCATATTTCTTTATCTACATCTTACATTTTCTCTCTCAATAAGTTTTTCTTAAATATGAACAAGATTCTACATTAATTATGCCTGTCCAAAAAACGACGTATATGCCTTTAACTTTATATAACTGTTGTTGATGTCGTCATTATTCCCATTTTTATTAGGAAATCAGACTATGAAATATAAATTTGTTTTAACGATACTAATTGCACGATAGACCTGCCAAAATGCGACTTGTGTAGACCCTGTTCGGCCCTGACACGTATGACGAGAAAATTACATTCGATGATAGTCGATTTCAAACATGCACTATACTTTATTTATTGCAATGGAGCAAGGCGTGCTACTCGGTTAGACCAAATGCGTTATTAGGAAGTAGTATATACGGTTTTAGGCGACAATTGCTTTCGGGGAATATCCGTACTTGTTCAGCATCCGGGTCTAATAAATCAGACAATGTTATTTCACTCAACATATAGTCACTTATTAAAAATAGAATTTCCATGCTTTCAACGAGGAGGCTGAACAGTATATATTCAACGATTCCTACAGTAGTGTCAAACTATATCTGCTTTCATTCTAGCAGGTGTGAAGCATCTAACATACGGTAAGTGTAATATACCACAATATATACATCTAAGTATTTTGATATGCTACAAACGCTAACAGTAGAATTTACGCATGTTAAAGTATAAAATCCTTTATTCCAGTAATATTGTGCGAATTATCCCTTAGTACGTCTATCCTATTTATTAGTGTTGTCGAATTTTCGATAATACATGGGGCTCTCTATTAGCATAAAATGCTCCTATTGTAGACTCGGGAGATTTCTTTGCACATGCTTTCCTACGAACAATTTGTATCTAGTCAGAAAATGTTTTTCACCCATAAAATGATTCTGACAACATTATAATACGCAGTTTACCCAATTATCTTTCTGTGAAGAAGAACATGGTGAAGAAGAACATGACGGCTAAGTTGTCTGAAATTATTATATATAACATTTGTTATTAATTAGAAACCTAAATGAATGTTTCCCAACGTTAACTGTAAGGACTGTCCAGCAAATTAAGGAATGGTCAAGTTAGTTTTGAAAGAATACTAAGGCATATATAGTGAACATGTGGGAATAATCCTTGGTAGAGTCAAAGCCCATAATGGACTGCTTTTAATACGTTTGCAGCATATAACTTTAACCATCATTCTGTTACGTAAATTTACTCTCATAAACATTCCCGTTGACTCGGGTTGTTTCCGCCCCCCCCCCTCTCTCTCTCATTTACTTTTTCTAAGCACTTTATTTTTTAGCAAAATTAATTTTACTTTCGTTAATTCATGTATGATCTACACAATTCAAGAATAATTTTCTAAGTATGGCGTTTTAAATGATGATTATTTTTCTTTTGTTTTGTGTTTTTAGAATTCCACAAGGAAATGGAAGTGAAACAAATGACCATATTCTGTATCATGACGATAGTGTTCATCGCCGGCGCAAGACCACGTGATGACGTGAAGAAGCAATGTGTCTTCTTCCCGAAACAAGGACGGTGTATTCCTTTCGAAGTGCCCAAAGAAAATAGTCCCTTCTGGGGTCGGATGATCAAACGTTGCTCAGAAAAAAAAGTGATCTGTGTGGGCGAAATATGTGACTGCCATTTTAGAAGAATGCTTACATAAGAAACATTTGAAGAAAACAGTTTATGACCTAGTAAAGAGTTTTCTAGTCCATCAAATGCTAAACACCAATTGTCAACATCTAATCTTCCTCAAAAATACACATTCAGAAAGCAAGTTTAAGATGTGTAGAATTTTTTATAACCGTAATAATTCTAGATAGTGTTCTGTTAATTTGACCAACGACTTTATACTAGTATGAGCAGACACAAAATGAATAGGACCATATTCATATTCATCGATATTCATCGATATTCATCGATATTCCAAAACTTATCAATGACAAAATTTGTTATGTCTACATACCCAGCCTGATGATGACTACGAACTTCTAAGAGTTAGTTACTTTTACTAATGAATGTTATTGAATGTTTTTTATTGTGTGCATTGTAGTTAAGCTCATTCTATTTATTGATATCCATTTTATGTGTTTTTGACATGCTGAGACAGTCATTGTATTTGTATATTATATATTCAATGTTGTGCGAAAAACATATTTAGCATCAAATATTTTAAGAGATAAAAATATAATAAATCTGTTTATTTTTTAAACAGTTTTGCATCTTTCATATTTTTATATAAGTATTCTTTCCCTCTTAATTTTCCATACAATATTTGATCTAACAATGAAACAATCATTTAATTAATTTTGTATTGTATCAAAATAGTGTAATGAGTAAACAATCCAAGCAACCAAACTTTCAGGAAATGCCCTACGCCCCTCATAGACCATTGCAATATTTTATAAACAGTAGCCGATCCCCAAGCCTTACCTCCACCAAACCCTTTTTTGCAGACAATATAATTCCCAAATTAACTTTTCAATAGACATTCCTTATGTTCTTTAGCAACATAAACATAAGTCTTTTTTATTCTTGATATAAAGACAGGATTAAGTGAAGTGCAAGCACGGTCTAACAAGTAATAACTCTAAGTGAACTATAAGCAAGGTCTAACAAGTCATAAAGCTAATTGAACTGCAAGCAAGGCCTAACAAGTAATAACTCTAAGTGAACTGCAAGCAAGGCGTAACAAGTAATAACTCTAAGTGAACTGCAAGCAAGGCGTAACAAGTAATAACTCTAAGTGAACTGCAAGCAAGGCGTAACAAGTAATAACTCTAAGTGAACTGCAAGCAAGGCGTAACAAGTAATAACTCCAAGTGAACTGCAATCAAGGCCTAACAAGTAATAACTCTAAGTGAACTGCAAGCAAGGCGTAACAAGTAATAACTCCAAGTGAACTGCAAGCAAGGTCTAACAAGTAATACTTTAACAACTACTGAATTAAGATAGTGAGAGCTTAAACCAATTGTAATTTTTTAAAAGAGTGAAAGCTGTTGTTTTTGTCGTCTTAATCCAAAACTTTCCCATCCTATTTTTCGGTTTAGTTCTTCAATATGTAATAAATTTTCTTGCACCAGTCACATTTTTAAGATTACATTTGAAGTTGGAATTTACGTTTACGCATTTCATTAATTATCGACCACGATATTTCCTTTGTATATTTGTTTGTTCCACTAGGGGTCATTTGAGAGAAAAATTACAAGCTTTTTCTGCTCGTCAGGATCAATAATTGTTTGGTTGAGCATATATAGTAGTCGATGGAATGGTTTATTACTTCTCAAGAAATTGTCAGGTCAAAAAGATCAAAAGATTGCAGTAAATTCTTTATGCCCACTTAGACATATTTTGGTCAGAGCTGAGGTTATAAGCAACTGCGACAAGATTATCCTCGATTAGAAATAAATTTGTATCAGCTGCAAATGAATTTATATTGGAATCTAAATCATACGAAAACAATAGTTGAGATGAACATACAAAATTTGATTCCACTGAAACACACACGCGCATACACGGGTTTTGAACAGGATGCCAGTTATACTGATCGTGTATTTGCTATGAATTTAAGCCAATGATAATAGATATATATTCAAATGCCACTTGGTGAGAAAGAAACGTAGCTACTTCATCTCCATACCTGTTAAACAAAAATAATCAGCGAATAGTAAGAGAGATGCCTATATTTAATATTTAAATTATTCATTTATATAGATAATGAAGTAAGGAATTATAAATCAAATATGAATATGACTCATACCCTGTGGAAAAAAAACTTATGTCCACCAACGCGCACATGAGCATTATCTCAGTATCTCAGTACTCTCTCTCTCTCTCTCTCTCTCTCTCTCTCTCTCTCTCTCTCTCTCTCTCTCTCTCTCTCTTATATTTGCCATTGATAAAGATTAACTTAGCTTGGAAAGCGATTAGACTCGTTAGAAACTAGTTTTGCACTGTTGGTTGTTAGTTAATTGCTTTTATCTAAATCAATGCCTGACAGTCATGATCCCTGTGCTGGAACCAGTGCACTTTTTTTTGTTGTATTCTTTGTATATATAACTCATTTCAATACGGTTCGATATATTTTTTATTATCATCTCTAGCGCAATCTTCTTTAGGCACATGACTTTGTATCATTTTTACACTGTTGAAGGGATGAAAAACAACTTGAATCCTCTATTAGATTGAAATAAGATTCTATAATTTCATGATTTCATTTCCTTTGTGTAATCTCCATTACGCAGATAACTTTCTGTCACTTTTACACTGCTGCATGGATGAAAAACAACTATAAAACTGGGTTCCACAGAAGATATAAGTAACAGTAATAGAATAAGACGAATAGAAAGAAAATGAAATTTAGCAAAAAAATTAGACACACAAATATATTGGCTCGAAAATTGTAAACTAACATTGTGTTTGTAACAATGGACGGAAAGCAAAGGAAGAAAACCCTATGAGAGACTTTTAACTGCTCGATCATATAAACAATATAAGTCATTTTCAGATGTAAATTACTAGCACTAACACTTCTGATATAACATTGATACCCATTGGTGATCAGATGTAAAGTACTAGTACTAACACCTTTGATATTACATTGATACCTATTGGTGATCAGATGTAAAGTACTAGCACTAACACCTCTAATATAACATTGATACCCATTGGTGATCAGACATAAAGTACTAGCACTAACACCCCTGATATTACATTGATATCCATTGGTGATCAGATGTAAAGTACTAGTACTAACATCCTTTGATATTACATTGATACCTATTGGTGATCAGATGTAAAGTACTAGCACTAACACCTCTGATATTACATTGATACCCATTGGTGATCAGACGTAAAGTACTAGTACTAACACCTTTGATATTACACTGATACCCATTAGAGATCAGATGCAAAGTACTAGCACTAACACCTCTGACATTACATTGATACCCATTGGTGATCAGATGTAAAGTACCAGCACTAACACATCTGATATAACATTGATACCATTGGGAGATCAGATGTAAAGTACGAGTACTAACACCTCTGATACAACATTGACACCCATTGGTGATCAGATGTAAAGTACCAGCACTAACACCTCTGATATAACATTGATACCCATTGGTGATCAGATGTAAAGTACTAGCACTAACACATCTGATATAACATTGATACCATTGGGAGATCAGATGTAAAGTACGAGTATTAACACCTCTGATATTACATTGATACCCATTGGTGATCAGATGTAAAGTACTAGTACCAACACCCCTGATATTACATTGATACCCATTAGAGATCAGATGTAAAGTACTAGCAGTAACACCTTTGATATTACATTGAAACCCATTGGTGATCAGATGTAAAGTACTAGCACTAACACTTATTTTATTACATTGATTCCCATTGGTGATCAGATGTAAAGTACTAGCACTAACACCTTTGATATTACATTGATACCCATTGTTGATCAGATGTAAATTACTAGTACTAACACCTCTGATATAACATTGATACCTATTGGTGATCAGATGTAAAGTACTATCATTACCATCTTTGATATAACATTGATACCCATTGGTGATCAGATGTAAAGTACTAGCACGAACACCCCTGATATTACATTGATACCCATTGGAGATCAGATGTAAAGTACTAGCACTAACACCCCTGATATTACATTGATACCCACTAGAGATCAGATGCAAAGTACTAGCACTAACACCTCTGATACAACATTGACACCCATTGGTGATCAGATGTAAAGTACCAGCACTAACACCTCTGATATAACATTGATACCCATTGGTGATCAGATGTAAAGTACTAGCATTAACACATCTGATATAACATTGATACCATTGGGAGATCAGATGTAAAGTACGAGTACTAACACCTCTGATATTACATTGATACCCATTGGTGATCAGATGTAAAGTACTAGCACTAACACATCTGATATAACATTGATACCATTGGGAGATCAGATGTAAAGTACGAGTACTAACACCTCTGATATTACATTGATACCCATTGGTGATCAGATGTAAAGTACTAGTACTAACCTCTGATATTAGATGGATACCCATTGGTGATCAAATGTAAAGTACTAGCACTAACTCCTTTGATATTACATTGATATCCATTGGTGTTCACATGTAAATTACTAGCACTAACACCTCTAATAAAAAATTGATACCCATTGGTGATCAGATGTAAAGTACTAGCACTAACACAAATGATATTACATTGATACCCATTGGTGATCAGATGTAAAGTACTAGTTCTGACACCTCTGATATAACATTGATACCCATTGGTGATCAGATGTAAAGTACTAGCACTAACACCTCTGATATAACATTTATATCTATTGATGATCAGATATAAAGTACTAACACTAACATCTCTGATATTACATTGATACCCATTGGTGATCAGATGTAAATTACTAGTACTAACACCTCTGATATTACATTGATACCCATTGGTGATCACATGGAAAGTACTAGTACTAACATCCTTTGATATTACATTGATACCTATTGGTGATCAGATGTAAAGTACTAGTATTAACACCTTTGATATTACATTGATACCTATTGGTGATCAAATGTAAAGTACTAGTACTAACATCCTTTGATATTACATTGATACCTATTGGTGATCAGATGTAAAGTACTAGTATTAACACCTCTGACATAACATTGATACCCATTGGTGATCAGATGTAAAGTACTAGTACTAACACCCCTGATATTACATTGATACCCATTGGAGATCAGATGTAAATTACTAGCACTAACACCTCTGATATTACATAGATACCCATTGGTGATCAGATGTAAATTACTAGCACTAACACCTCTGATATTACATTGATACCCATTGGAGATCAGATGTAAAGTACTAGCACTAACACCCCTGATATAACTTTGATGCCCATTGGTGATCAGATGTAAAGAACTATGACTAACATCTTTGATATAACAATGATACCCATTGGTGATCAGATGTAAAGTACTAGCACTAACACCCCTGATATTACATTGATACCCATTGGAGATCAGATGTAAAGTACTATGACTAACACCTTTGATATTACATTGATACCTTTTGATGATCAGATGTAAAGTACGAGCACTAATACTTCTGATATCACATTGATACCCATTGGTGATCAGATGTAAATTACTAGTACTAACATCTCTGATATTACTTTGATACCCATTGGAGATCAGATGTAAATTACTAGTACTAACACCTCTGGTATTACATGGATACCCATTGGTGATCAGATATAAAGCACTAGTACTAACACCTCTGATATTACATGGATACCCATTGGTGATCAGTTGTAAAGTACTAGTACTAATAACTCTGATATTAGATGGATACCCATTGCTAATCAAATGTAAAGTACTAGTTCTAACACCTTTGATATTACATTGATATCCATTGGTGTTCACATGTAAATTACTAGCACTAACACCTCTGATATAATATTGATACCCATTGGTGATCAGATGTAAAGTACTAGCACTAACACCACTGATATTACATTGATACCTATTGGTGATCAGATGTAAAGTACTAGCAATAACACCTCTGATATTACATTGATACCCATTGGTCATCAGATGTAAATTACCAGTACTAAAACCTCTGATATAACATTGATACCAAGTGGTGATCAGATGTAAAGAACTAGCACTAACACCTCTGATATTACATTGCTACGCATTGGAGATCAGATTTAAAGTACTAGCACTAACAACCCTAATATAACATTGATACCCATTGGTGATCAGATGTAAAGTACTAGCACTAACACCCCTGATATAACATTGATACCCATTGGTGATCAATGTAAAGTACTAGCACTAACACCTTTGATTTTGCATTGATACCTTTTGGTGATCAGATGTAAAGTACTAGTACTAACATCTCTGATATTACATTGATTCACATTGGTGATCAGATGTAAAGTACTAGTACTAACACCTTTGATATTACATTGATACCCAGTGGTGATCAGATGTAAATTACTAGTACTAAAACCTCTGATATAACATTGATACCCATTGGTGATCAGATGTACAGTACTAGTACTAACACCTTTGATATTACATTAATACCTTTTGGTGATCAGATGTAAAGTACTAGTACTAACACCTCTCATACTACATGGTTACCCATTGGTGATCAGATGTAAATACTAGTACTATTACCTCTGATATTAGATGGATACCCATTGGTGATCAAATGCAAAGTACTAGTACTAACACCTTTGATATTACATTGGTGTCCATTGGTGTTCACATGTAAATTACTAGCACTAACACCTCTGATATAACATTGATACCCATTGGTGATCAAATGTAAAGTTCTAGCACTAACACCCCTGATATTACATTGATACCTATTGGTGGTCAGATGTAAAGTACTAGCACTAACACCTCTGATATTACATTGATACCCATTGGTGATCAGATGTAAAGTACTAGCACTAACACCCCTGATATTACATTGATATCCATTAGTGATCAGATGTAAAGTACTAGCACTAACACCTCTGATATTACATTGATACCCATGGGTGTTCACATGTAAATTACTAGCACTAACACCCCTGATATTACATTGATACCCATTGGTGTTCACATGTAAATTACTAGCACTAACACCTCTGATATAACATTGATACCCATTGGTGATCAGATGTAAAGTACTAGCACTAACATCTTTGATATAACAATGATACCCATTGCTGATCAGATGTAAAGTACTAGCACTAACACCTCTGATATTACATTGTTACCCATTGGTGATCAGATATAAATCACTAGTACTAACACCTTTGATATTACATTGATACCCATTGGTGATCAGATGTAAAGTACTAGCACTAACACCCCTGATATTACATTGATACCTATTGGTGATCAGATGTAAAGTACTAGCACTAACACCTCTGATATTACATTGATACCCATTGGTGATCAGATGTAAATTACTAGTACTAAAACCTCTGATATAACATTGATACCCATTGGTGATCAGATGTAAAGTACTAGCACTAACACCCCTGATACTACATTGATACCCATTGGTGATCAGATGAAAAGTACTAGTACTAACACCTTTGATATTACATTGATACCCATTGTTGATCAGATGTAAATTACTAGTACTAACACTTCTGATATAACATTGATACCCATTGGTGATCAGATGTAAAGTACTAGCACTAACACCCCTGATATTACATAGATACCCATTGGAGATCAGATGTAAAGCACTAGCACTAACACCCCTGATATCACATTGATACCCATTGGTGATCAGATGTAATGTACTAGCACTACATCTCTGATATAGCATTGATACCCTTTGGTGATCAGATGTAAAGTACTAGCACTAACACTCCTGATATTACATTGATACCCATTGGAGATCAGATGTAAAGTACTAGTGTTAACTCCTTTGATATTACATTGATACCCATTAGTGGTCAGATGTACATTACTAGCACTAACACCCCTGATATTACATTGATACCCATTGGTGGTCAGATGTAAAGTTCTAGCACTAACACCCCTTATATTACATTGATACCCATTGGTGATCAGATGTAAAGTACTAGTACTAACACCTCTGATATTACATTGATACCCATTGATGATCAGATGTAAACTACTAGCACTAACACCTTTGATATTACATTGATACCCATTGGTGATCAGATGTAAAGTACTAGTACTAACACCCCTGATATTACATTCATACCCTTTGATGATCAGATGTAAAGTACTAGCACTAACACCCCTGATATTACATAGATACCCATTGGTTATCATATGTAACGTATTAGTACTAACACCTTTGATATTACATTGATACCCATTGGTGATCAGATGTAAAGTACTAGTACTACCATCTCTGATATAACATTGATACCCATTGGTGATCAGATGTAAAGTACTAGCACTAACACCTCTGATATAACATTGATACCTATTGATGATCAGATATAAAGTACTAGCACTAACATCTTTGATATAACATTGATATCCATTGGTGATCAGATGTAAAGTACTAGCACTAATACCCCTAATATAGCATTGATACCCATTGGTGATCAGACATAAAGTACTAGCACTAACACCCCTGATGTTACATTCATACCCATTGATGATCAGATGTAAAGTACTAGCACTAACACCTTTGATATTACATTGATACCCATTGGTGATCAGATGTAAAGTACTAGCACTAACACCTTTGATATTACATTGATATCCATTGGTGATCAGATGTAAAGTACTAGCACTAATACCCCTAATATAACATTGATACCCATTGGTGATCAGACATAAAGTACTAGCACTAACACCCCTGATGTTACATTCATACCCATTGATGATCAGATGTAAAGTACTAGCACTAACACCTTTGATATTACATTGATACCCATTGGTGATCAGATGTAAAGTACTAGTACTAACATCTCTGATATTACATTGATACCCATTGGTGATCAGATGTAAAGTACTAGTACTAACATCTATGATATTACATTGATACCCATTGATGATCAGATGTAAAGTTCTAGCACTAACACCTCTGATATTACATTCATACCCATTGGTGATTAGATGTAAAGTACTAGCACTAACATCTCTGATATTACATTGATACTCATTGGAGATCAGATGTAAAGTACTAGCACTAACACCTCTGATATTACATTGATACCCATTGGTGATCAGATGTAAAGTACTAGCACTAACACCTCTGATATTACATTGATACCCATTGGTGATCAGATGTAAAGTACTAGCACTAACATCTCTGATATTACATTGATACCCATTGGAGATCAGATGTAAAGTACTAGCACTAACACCTTTGATATTACATTGATACCCATTGGTGATCAGATACAAAGTGCTCGCACTAACACCTCTGATATAACATTGATACCCATTGGTGATCAGCTGTAAATTAGACTGAATGTATGGTTTGTCTGCTATATCAGAACGGATGGATGGATTTCTGCCAACTATGAGTGCAAACGTTGGATGTGTCATTCTGGTATTTCTTTCTTTTACTTATTAATTCTAACCAGGAATGCCACATGTTTAGATTTATCTTCTCTCAGATGTTTGTTTTATATTGGTCATGCTTTACTTATCACCATACACTAAATTCATATGACGTTTGTATTTAATTTCCATAGTTCAACATTTTTTAAAAGCGATACTATTTAATTATGAGACATTCTTACCAATGTTATATCAGGTAACGAAACTCACAAAATTAGAACAACCGAAAATGAATGAACTCATAAAGGTCGAAGTACTCCTGTCATTCGGTATACTAATATACATTACACAAAAACAGGTGGCAAAATAGTATTAATATTAATGAGCAGATTTTACATATTTGGAAATAATGTTATCAAAGTTTAAAAACAAGACAAAATCTACCGTTATTAATTACACTTGGGATTAAACCAGCAAGGTTGTTACAATTATTGCGAGGTTTATAAATGCAAAATCCAATAAATTTTCCCTGATTCGCAGTGTAAATCCTAGATTATTAATCCCTAAATCTGATTGTTAGTATTAAATTGATGTTCCGTAAGTCCTAGTATAGTATAATGTTATTCCCTAAATCGGATTGTACGTACTAGATTGTTATTACTTAAGTCCATGTATCGATACTAGATTGCTATTCTCTGAATAGAATTGTCAATGCTAAATCCCAAATCCGTTTATCAATACTAGAAATTCATTCACTAAATCAGAGTGTTAAGGTTATAGTTTTATCTCTTAAATGTCAATTCTAGATTAAATGATTTTAACGGTATGTTGTAAAGGGACATCATTTTTAAATTTGAAACATAACTTCAAATTTACGTTCATCTTCGTTTCTACTACAAACGATCTCTATCAGAACTCTAGGTTACCCTATAAATGGCACTTTCAAACCTTTTTTAAAAAAAAATGAATTATAATCATACCTCCTTTATATCTCTCGAGCTTTGAACATCACAGGTAAGAATTCATTATTAACAAAAAATATAAATCCATTATTTTATTACTTCCATCAAATGGTTAGATATCAGCTTCTCGATCTCAAGCGTACTTTTATTATGTGTATTATGATAGGATTTGTCTGATGTTGTTTTTAGACGTTTCTATCATAACCTTCTTCTCGTGTCTAATTACGAGAAGGCAGAAAGTTCAGCATTCATAAGAATAAGGTGTCACATATGATGGTGTAGATACGGTTACATCTTTTTGTGGGGAATGCTTGGCTGCGAAGAGGTGGGATCGCTGTAAGAAATAGACATAATACTCTTGAGCATGGACCCGCACTTTATTGACATATATATAGATACATATTCTAAAGATACAACATGTAAATTTATTTATGTTGAAAATACATACAATACATATTACAATACTTATTAAATAGTTCTTCCACAATCTAGTATTTCATTTGTCCATTCATTTTTCTGTATTTTTGAATACAAGTGATTTAAATATTTAAAGAGCCTAAAATTCAATAACTGTAATAAATGTATTTTATTGTATTTATTGTAAGGTAAAGACCTGAAAAAGATCTGTGAATGTTGTACTTATTATTTAAAGAATATATATTTATTCTCAATTAAATTATAACATGAAGCTAGTAATTATTTCAAACAAATACTAATGAACAGCGAAGCTGTAAAATATTTAAATTACATTATGATTGTGGAAGAAGGAAACTCAATAATATTATATTATAAATACAATGTACATCAATTCAGTAAAATATTAAATCAGTAAAATATTTCATAGTAGAAAAGAGAACTCACTATTACATTATATTAATGAAATAAAAATAATTCAGAAGAGTACCACAACTCACTATAAAATCTTTAACTTCCAAAAGCGAGTATAAAGCATAAGTTTCTTACCTGTAAGAAATAGACATAATACTCTTTTGAGCATGGACCCGCACTGAGAATAAAACAGCTCAAAGCCTTTTTATATTCTGGAAGCTGTTTAATCACAAGTGCTATATCCAGTCTCAAAAGATATTTGTCTAAAATGACGCGTGCTTCTCGCGTGCTTTCCAAGGACAGGTTTAACTTTATATCACGTTTTAGTGGGGGGGGGTAGAGTGTGAGTGTGGACGGTATTTTTCCAAGTAACGACCTTTTGGATCATGTCCATAACCTTCCAGTGGTCATTCACATTGTAAACCTAATTAATTTAATTATTCCCTATGGTGATTATCAATTACTTTGTTCCCAACTTCACAACGAAATCTAATAAGGTTTTATTGATTGAATGGTGCAATAAAACATCATTTGACTTCTATCCGATTGAACTGGCTTATTAATTAGGCTTTTTCCATTACCAAGTGAAAGCTGAACAATAATAAATGCTTAATCTAAATTCATTTCAATGTCCTTCTTATATTCAGGATATGAATTATTGATTGGAGCACGCTTCTCTTACACTCCAATCAATATCAAAGCACTAGCTTAAATTTGGATGTTTTTATCTTCCAATAACTAGAGATTTCAATATGTTGTACACAAATTAATATTTTCGTTTCTTTCTTTTAGAATTGAGATCTTGATATGTGCGTTTAATTTATTTTGTGTGCTTGACCTTTGCCCGTGATTGAAGGTATAGTAGTTTAGAGCCCAACTGCATTTTATCGTTTTAAAATTTGTTTATAAATATCTGAGTTCAAGGTGTGGCCTCATTTACAACTTAAAATGTTCTGGAAACAAACTTTATACCCACGCCCTGGTCATTTGGAAGGTACTTCTCAACAAAATTATTAATTTCCCCCTTTATGTTCAGTCTGTAGATTTATTTACTTTTGCATTTAGATATGTTTCAGAGTCTGCGTGGAAGGATTTTACGGCACAGTAACTGAAATAGGTCACTTAGTACTAACGCATTTGGAGTAAATAATCATGCTGAAGGACATAAAACAGTAACCGAAACGGCCTAATCACATTGTAGGATTCAAACCCGCAATGATACGATCGCAAGTCTAACAGGCCTTATCAGCAAACTCGTTCGACATGCAGAAGACCATATCAGGCTTATTTGCAATCTCTGGTCTTTTCTGGAAAAATGTCCAAATGTGCAAAACTAATAGCTGACAAGCAAAGTAGTTTATGTACTAATAATATGCATTTTGTTCAGAATGTAAATATATTTCTAGTTGACATTGTGCAATTTTTATTTTGTTCTTTTAAATTAACAATCATGTGTACAAATTGGACAGAGTGTAGACATATATTAGAATATTCTTTTTTAACCAGGATTTCCTGTTTTGTATGCATGTATTTAATCCCATTAAAGTTACCATCCATTAACAATTATTAGGAAAATAATGAAATATTTAAATTAATGAGCTTCGACAGGATTAATTTAGGAAATGATTTCTGAATGAAATGGTTGGGTAATGAGAAGCTCATTATGGGCCTGAAACTGTTGCATGAAGTATCAAAATACTTTATGTGAATCATTTAAACATGCCATTATTTTACAGTCACCACATACATATGTAAATGGAAACACGCACTAAGACGTTTAAGTATGATATAACCATATTTGTTATAACGATATTTCCAATTAATCATGCAACGAGTCTTATCAACGTAATGTAACTTCTCCATGTTCGACTAATTATTAAAAAGCTATTTATGGAACATTAATTATTTCCTGAGGCCCAGAAGAATATATATATATATATATATATATATATATATATATATATATATATATATATATATATATATATATATATATATATATATATATATATATATATATATATATATATTTCACTTTCCCGTATGAGCATGACTGTGAGTTTGTGAGTTTTAATTCAGAACACCGACGGAGAATCTATATTTCATCACATGATTGCTGTCTTGCATCATCCCACCCACCACCCACCTCCATTTCAACTTTGAATATGCTTGACCTTCATCAGTACAACTTATTAGCAAACAAGTACAGTTAGACACCCTCCTAAACATCTGCCCCCTAAAAAAATAAATAATTCTGCAGGCGCCCCTGATGTTACAATAGCCTTTTGACTAGCACATCGCCAATTTTATTTATTTGTATGACGTCACCAAATACATGTCGCTCCTATTGTCTGCTATTTTAGCATCACTTGAATTTCAGCTTTTGTATGGTCTATCAGCGATTTAATTACACTTCCAATTTACACCAGTATTTTAATAATCTATCAAGGCTTTGACTAGACTTTTGAAGTTAAACCAATAGTTATGGAATGATTGATCAGAAATTTAACTACACTTCCACGTTTATGCCAGTAGTAGAATGAACTGTCAGCACTTTAACTAAAATGGAGTGGATGGGAGGATGCTATAAATGCTTTTGCATCCATTCTTCCAGTACCGTGATGGGCAGAAGAATGTCATCCTTTAGAATAAAGTCCTTCCAATACCGTGACGGGAGGAAGAATGTCGTCTGGTAAAAAAAAATCAATTAAATAAACATCCTGTCCTAAATAACTTTTCTCTGCTAAGTGCCAAAAGTGGCAGATAAAGACAGGCGTGTTTAAAATTGAAAAAAAAGTATGTGCTGTGAGTTACTTTTAAAACAAAAAGCTATTGTTGAAGATAGCCGATTAATTAATGCAAATTTCCCTTTTTCAAAGACTGTAATATAATGTATGCGTTTTATTACACTAGTAATGATTTTATGGACAGGCAAATGTATGATTTTTATTACACTAGTAATGATTTTATGGACAGGCAAATGCATGTTTTTTATTACACTAGTAATGATTTTATGGACAGGCAAATGTATGCGTTTTATTACACTAGTAATGATTTTATGGACAGGCAAATGTATGATTTTTATTACACTAGTAATGATTTTATGGACAGGCAAATGCATGATTTTTATTACACTTCAAATGATTTTAGTTTCCTTACAAGAGTTGGAATATTAAGTAAACTAGAAATATTTTCAGAGGCCACGGATGCTCCTGCCAATATTACCTAATTGGACAAACTTTGGTGAGGAGGGGACATAATTTGTTTGTACTAAACTTGACATGCATGGTATTTAAATGAAGTCCAATTACCCGTGTGTTGATTCATGAAACGACGTTAAAAGTTGTGTAGAAGAAAAGAAACGCTAACCAATAATACAATAAAATTATAATGAAGTATGAGAAGAACAAAATGTCAAAGCAATCACACGTCATTTTCAGACATGCATTATTCATTTTTTCTTCTTTTCTTTGTTTATTAAACGCAGCCTGAAGTAGAGGGAACTGAACTAAGTCTTATGTGCTTCAATAATATATCACACATAAATTTTATTAAATTACAACACAAAAGTTTTATTATATCAAATTACAACGCTTCTGCTTTAATTTTATTAACTTACACTTCCATTTTATTGCTGAAACGACAACACTTCATTTATATTCTATCATAGAGAACGTCAATGATAATTACAACTCTATTAATGAATATCTCTGTTATTTTAATTAAGAATTTCTAGTGAGCTTCACAGAAATGATTGTGTATTTTCTTCGTATACTATACCTTTCTTGTATTTATTAATAATTAATTAATGATAAATGTTGCAGGTAGAATACGTAAAAGATGTGTTACGACTCTAGTGTCTTAAGCTAAGCAACAGAAAGAAGTGAAACCACATTTCTAAAACTAAATAATTTAATTATCAATTAATCCTGTAAAAATATTTACTACTAATTTTTACAGAAGTAACTGTCATTACGTAGGTATCTATTTATAGAGCCTATGTCATTTTACGTTCTGTAATATCTTAGAATATAACCTATCCACAAAAGAAATTTAAACTAAAGATAAAACTACAATGTGTATATATATATATATATATATATATATATATATATATATATATATATATATATATATATATATATATATATATATATATCACAAGTTATTTAGATAAAAGTTTTAGTTTTAAGAGCTTAGGAATATTTATTAAAAAAGACAATTAGGGCATCAGAGAGGCAGTGGCTAATAGTTTCATAGGAGATGAGCCTCGTATCAAGAATTTATTGATTATAAACATAGTAACCTTCCTCAAGAATGACCCGCACAAATGTACCCAGCTATAGTTGTGTTTTGCTTTCATGTAGGGATTAAAATCATATTTTGCATGAAAAGATGCTTAATTGAAACATTTCAGTCTATGTTATGTAACTCGTTGATTAAGAGCTTACGTTTATATATTATTCAGTTATAAATATTTGTGAGGGTCAAATGTCACTGCATTTCTGAAAACAAACCACCCCAAAAACTATTTATTGGAAATAATGCTCTTGACGTACATTAAAGAAAGATGGTTGTCGATATGAATTTATTTTGGAAACGTTCCTTACCCATGTAAGAACAACAATTATAAAGATCTTCCGGGAAAAGGTTTCGATCGTACAGCATAAATTACATTTTGATCGTACAGCATAAATTACATTCAGCAGCTTAGTGCACTTTTTGACAAATGCTACTTTACCTCGCCCCTCTCCAGGCATGAAAAAAAATTCATTCAGCTTTTCAATTCTACACTTATTCAATGTTTCGTCTCATATACACGTGAAAAACACTGCTTTTGGGAATTCCTCGGGAAATATAATTTAAGATTTTATATCATGCTAATGATGTCATCTAGCTACACGTGTCGTATTGGGATTTCCTCTGTATGAATAATTAACATTTTAAACCACGGAAGCGAAATCACGTGTCTACATATGCCGTATTGGGAATCCCTCTACACATGATGAAAAATTTTAATTCATGCAAATGAAATCGTGGTGCAATACGTGTAGTATTAAAATTACTTTAGTATGCATAAAAATTTATATCATGTGACTGAAATCATGGTGCTACGTGTGTAGCATTGAGAATTCCTCTCTACACATAAGTAAAAATATAGTTTGAATTTATAATCCATCTGTACGCATAATTTGAACATACATACATACATACATACATACATACATACATACATACATACATACATACATACATACATACATACATACATACATACATACATACATACATACATACATACATACATACATACATATATATATATATATATATATATATATATATATATATATATATATATATATATATATATATATATATATATATATATATATATAAACACACACACGCATTGTATCCAAATATGAATCAAAATGGCGGAAGCACCATGCATGAATGAAAAACATCCATTTTTGCAGGATATTAATATCATTTTTAGTACAAGCAACATGGGGTTTATTTTAACATATAGCAGCCGGTTGTCTTAAACAAACCTTGTCGCTTCTTGTTTTCCGATGAGTAAAAAGCAAATATTAGTGCTAAAATCTATTTAAATAAAACCTTGTCAATTATGTCCCATTCATCTAGTTTCTACCTATGCACAAAGACGTTTTTGTCACCAATAGTGAATTTAAGTAGCGGAGAAATTAAAGCTTTGAACGCAACAAACAGGTGATAAATTGGGGTCACTTTGAAAATAATTTGATTGATTTTTATGCATTGTTAAAAACCACTTTTCTCCTTGTCACATGCTTTACTTTTTTTAACCAATATATTTTGATTTTTGTAGTGTACCTACACACTTTACTCACTTGACTGTCTCTAAACCAGACAATTTTGGGCTTAAAGCAGACATATGTCCGAACATTTGGGCAAAGTCAGCAAAAATATATAAAATAACTTTACAAGGAATCAGAAAATAAAATAAGACTTGCAGCAAATTAAAACTTATTCGTAATTAATGCATAATAAATGGCATGATAATGTATGTTGAATTGTTCGAAATTATCTGATACATAACAATTAGAAGACCAGATATTGTCTATAATAAATAAGGCATCTTTTTTCAATTAGCTTACTAAATATGAAAGAGTTAATGGACTTTTGTAATCATTACGATTTTTGAAAAGTAGCTTAAACGTCAAAACTAATATAATAATTTAAGACTTTTTAAATATCATATGACATTAACATCTCGTTTTTATGTTTGTCTGATATAATATATCATCTGTAACAGGGCAATGTAAAATATTCGTTAGATATATCATATACTGAGAAAAATACACTAAGCGATGATCTACCTAAGGATACTCGTTTTCTGCATTTTCGTTTCTTTCGTCCATAACAAAGACAATAAATGAGAATGGAGAGTACGTTCTATCGAATTTCTTATCATCATCTTGAAATAAAACAAGGTTATAACAATACGCCAAAATGGCATGGATCGTAAAATTTTCAGTCATCCATAATAATTAAGATGCTGTAGCGGAACACTCTCTCGGCTACATTGCCCTAAGTTTCGCTATCTCGAATCCTTTATGATAGATCTATAGTTGGAGTGATACCCCGCTGAATCTATCTGATGACTGACACTCCAGAGTGTGACAGATTCTACATCAACGGGATACCGTCTTATTCCTGGTTTCTTGGGTGTTGCCGACTTGGTCAAAGACTAGTCGTAGGGTCGCCGACTGGGTTGCAGACTTGTCGCAGTCACCATGTCGCTGGGTCGCAGACTGTGTCGCCGACTTCTCGCAGAGTCGCTGACTGGTTGTAGTCACCGTGTCGCTGGGTCGCCGACTTCTCGCAGAGTCGCTGACTGTCGCAGTCTCGGTCGCTGACTGGTCATAGACTTGGTCGCAGTCGCGACTGTGTCGTTGTCTCGGTTGCAGTCACCGACTGAGTTGCAGGGTCGCCAACTTAGTCGTAGAATCGCCGAATGGTCTCTTTCTGGTCGCCGACCGGTCACACACTGGGTCTTCTTCTTGTCACCGATGGGTCGCTGTCTCAGTCGCAGAGTCGCTACGTTATCCGCTCGAGATCGATTGAGAGAGACGACAGTGTGAAATGACGAAAGAAGAGCTTTTCTCAGTCCAAAACCTGTATTGTCGCAAGACCTCTGCGTTTCTTAGACGAGCCTTGTAGAACCGGGCTGCTGGTCGAAGAAAGACCTTGTCCCTAACCTTTTAAGATTATTGGCCTGGCTCTCTCCTACCCAAGGAATACGACCAAGTGTGCTTGCTCTGGCGGGGTTGTTATACTGCTACACTGCAGGGGACGTCCTCACACCACCATAGGACCCAGGCGGAATCACGTGACCCAAAATTAAGACGATAGATAGCACTACAAAGCCCGCCAAGCATTCAAAATTACAATATAAACCTTAACGAAACGAAATATTATATAACGAAACGAAAATTTGAAGTCCATTGGGGTTTCTTCGTTACAATACATATCGAGAGATTATTACTCGTTCCATGAAAACTCTTTAATACTCCCTTTGTTATATCCATATACCCTCTCTGTAAAATCATCATTGCAATGTACAACGCAAGAACACATTAAAGGTTAAGAAAGAATAATTTTACATTTATTACGAGAGGGATTATAGTATAAGGAAGTATTGTTCTTCCTTTCGTCACATATAAAATAAAATAGACAAAAAAGCTATCACATCTATTATTTGCGAATTTTATGATGAGTTGATATGTAAGCTGGCCGATCATTCGACTACTGACGCAAACCTGGAATTGTTGTAAAATCTCTATAATGAAAGCACTTACAGATCTTTCGACAATAGGCGTAAACGTGGAAGTGCATTTAAATTACTCTATATAAAGAGTTGACAGTTCATTTTAATATTGGCGTAAATGTAGAAGTGTAGTTAAATCACTGTAGTTACAGAGTTAAAGCACTGACAGTTCATTCGACTACTGGCATACACGTGGAAGGGTAGTTAAATTTCTGATTAATCATTCCACAACTACTGGTTTAACCTCAAAAGTCTAGTCAAAGCCTTGATAGATTAAAAAAATACTGGTGTAAATTGGAAGTGTAATTAAATCGCTGATAGACATAAGATTGCTGAAATTCAAGTAATGCTACAATGGAAGACAATACGAGCGGCATGTATTTGGTGACGTCATACAAATAAATACAATTGGTGAAGTGCTAGTCAAAAAGCTATTGTAACATCAGGGGCGCCTGCAGAATTATTTATTTTTGTAGGGGGCATATGTTTAGGAGGGTGGGGGTCAAACATGTACTTGTTTGCTAATAAGTTGTACTGATGAAGGTCAAGCCTATTCAAAGTTGAAATGGAGGTGGGTGGTGGGTGGGATGATGTAAGACAGCAATCATGTGATGAAATATAGATTCTCCGTCGGTGTTCTGAATTAAAACCCACAGTCATGCTCATATGGGAAAGTGAGAAATATATATTCTTATGGGCCTGACGAAATAATTAATGTTTTATAAATAGCTTTTGAATAATTAGTCGAACATGGAGAAGTTACATTACTTTGATAAGACTCGTTGTATGATTAATTGGAAATATCGTTATAACAAATATGATCATATCATACTTAAACATCCTAGTGCGTGTTTTCATTTACATATGTATGTGGTGACTGTAAGTTATTGCTATGTATGAATGATTCACATGAAGTATTTTGATTATTCATGCAACAGTTTCAGGCCCATAATCAGTTTCTCATTATCCTACCATTTCATTCAGAAATCATTTTGTAAATTAATACAATCGAAGCTCATCAATTTATATATTTCATTATTTTTCTAATATTACTTCACGAATAAGATGTTGATAATGGATGGTAACGTTAAAGGGATTAAATACGTGCATACAAAACAAGAAATCCTGGCTATAAAAGAATATTCTAATATTTGTCTACAATCTGTCCAATTTATATACATGGTTGGTAATTTAAAAGAACAAACAACAACTTGCACCATTGTCAACTAGAAATATATTTATATTCTGAACAAAATGTATATTATTAGTACATAAACTACTTTGCTTGTCAGATATTAGTTTTGCACATTTGAGCATCTTTCCAGAAAAAGACTAGAGATTGAAAATAAGCCTGATATGGTCTTCTGCATGTCGAACGAGGTTACTAATTAGCATGTCAGACTTGCGATCGTATCATTGCGGGTTCGACGAATCCTACAATGTGGTTAGGCCGTTTCATTTACTGTCTCATGTCCTTCAGCATGGTTCTTTGCTCCAATAGCGTTGGTAATAAGTGACCTATTTCAGTTACTGTACCGTAAATTCCTTCCACACAAACTGAAACATAACTAAATGCAAAAGTAAATAAATCTGCAGACTGAACTTAAAGGGAAAATTAATAATTTTGTTGAGAAATACCTTCCAAATGACTTGGGCGTGGATCAAAAATTTTGTTTCCAAAACATTTTAATTTGTAAATAAGGCCACACCTTGAACTCAGATATTAATAAACCATTTTTAAAATATGATAAAATTCAGTTGGGCTCTAAATTACTCTACCTTCAATCACTGACAAAGGTCAAGTACACAAAGTATATTTTAACACACATAATAAAAATATTCTTGAGAATGAGAACATGATGTCTAACCATTTGATGGATGTCAATAAAATAATGGATTTATATTTTTTATTATTAATAAACCTTACATGTAAAGTTCAAAGTTCGAGATATATAAAAGAGGTATCATTATAAGTCATTATTGTAAAAATGGTTTGAAAGTGCCATTTATAATGTTAGTGTAACCTAGAGTTCTGATACAGATCGTTTGTAGTAGAAACAAAGATTAATGTAAATTTGAAGTTGCGTTTCAATTTAAAAATGATGTCCCATTACAACATACCGTTAAAATCAATCAATCTAGAAATGACATTTAAGAAATAAAAATATAACCTTAACACTGTTTTAGTGAATGACGTGCTAGTATTGATAAACAGATTTGGGATCTAGTACTGACAATCCGAATTAGAGAATAACATTCTGGTATCGATACTCAAATTTATGGAGAAACAATCTAGTGTTAACAATCCATTTAGGGAATAACATTATTTGCACTGCGAATTAGGGAATATTTATTTAATTCTGCATTTATCAACTTCGCAATAAATGTGGCAACTTTCCTGGTTGTTTGCTAAGTGTGATTAATAACAGTAGATTTTGTCATGTTTTCAAATTTTGATAAAATTATTTCCAAATATGTAAAATTTGCTCATTATTATTATTATTATTATTATTATTATTATTATTATTATTATTATTATTATTATTATTATTATTATTATTATTATTATGCCGCTTATGTTTGTTTAATATATCTTGGTATTCGGAATGATAGGAGTACTTTGACATTTATGAGGTCATTCTAATTGTTGTTCTAATTTTCGTGAGTTTCGGGACCTAGTATAACAGTTGCAAGAATGTTAGTCGCATAATTAAATAGTATTGGTTTAAAAAATGTTGAACCGTGGAAATGAAATACGAACGTCATCATATGATTTTAGTATAAGATAATACTTAAAGCATGAACAAAATAAAACAAACATTGGATAGCAAATAAATCTAACCATGTGACATTCTTGGTTAGAATTAATAAGTAAAAGAAACAAATACCATAAAGACACATCCGATTTCGTAGATGTCAGAAAACCCATCCACCCGTTCCGATATAGCGGACAACCCATAGATCCATTCCCATATGACAGACAACCCAAGGTCCATTCACATATGACAGACAACCCAAGGTCCATTCCTATATGACAGACAACCCAAGGTCCATTCCCATATGACAGACAACCCAAGGTCCATTCCTATATGACAGACAACCCAAGGTCCATTCATATATGACAAACAACCCATGGTCCATTCCCATATGACAGACAACCCAAGGTCCATTCCTATATGCAGACAACCCCATAATAAATTTCTTAATTGCAGACAACCAAATCATCCATTCCTAACTAGCAGACATCCCATAAATTCATTCCTAAGTGAGAGACTCTGCGTATATACATTCCTATCAGAGACAATCTATACATACTTTCATAAATTACAGCAATATTGATAGTTAGAACTGTTTAAAAATATGGCCGATGAAAGGGTTATTTGTCAGTAGACCTCGTTGGAGAGGCTGTGCTACATTTCGTTAGGTTAGGCATTACTCGCATTAATAGAAAACTCTAAATATCTTGATTGTGTGAATAAAATAATGTTGAGGACGAATATTAATTTTCATGGGTTGTGGTAAGCATTGTTTATTTTAGAAATTCCATTATTGAAAGCCGTTCCTGGGAATACCCATTTATAATACAATGTGTAAACCTATTGAATTGTTCTCGCAATACATAATATGGAAATGCACACAAAAAAGTTATGCGGAGTCCAACATACATGAAATGCTATCAATAAATAGAACCAGCTTAATTACAAAGCACAGAATAAATAACCGTCTGCGTGTTATTATATACTGACCCATCCCACTCTTTTCCTGAATGCATATATATTTAAAAATTATTATCTACTTTTTGTACAGTCTTTCTCTTCGGTCCAGTTGAAAAAAAAATAATTGTAGAAGGAATAATAAATATATGCTCTCTCATGTTGTTTATGGCGTCACACCAATTTTATCATTTATAAGTTTTAGAATATGATCCCGACAAAACCTATCTTGCTGATTCTGAGTCTGTTCATACTGGTATGAATTAATTTTTTAGATGAATAGTACATATGTCTATATTTCACTATTGTTATATCAAATTCAACACACTACAAAATCAAATTCAACACATCTTTCACAAGCTTCACGAACAAGTATTATTAAGGAAGGTTATGTCTTGAGTAGTGGTCTTTAGACATCGATGGTCAGGAAAATTCGTTGCCATTACATTGCCATAAATTGCTTTATTAAAATCTAGATTCCTTGAGCATGTATTAAGATATCAATATTTAAAAGAAATAATAACATCTAAGTTGTGTTAGACTATGTGAAACTATTAGAGAAAAAAACAGTCTGCTCATATGTACTGAATTAACCTGTCGGTCACACTATTGTATATTGTCATTATTGCCTTCAGCAATAGGTTTGGTAGATAGGATCAAAAGATGGGCCCAGTTCAAAAGTTCATAGTGCAAATGGAACAATAAAATAATTTACCTGTAAAAGCTCGCGGTCTTTATAAACTGTCACAAATTGATTCGGCAAATTTATAACTATCCGTTTTAACAGTCTGGTTTAAAAGTTCATGGTAGATAAATGGCCTCACTTGCAACAAATGTAAGCATCATACAAAACTACTGACAAGCTCAAATTCCCAACAGAGCAAGCAGACTCTTACATAACAACTAATTGAAAATTTCTAGCATAATAGTGGTGAAGAATCGATGTATCATTATAGTCCTATCCTCCATTCCATTCTTTCTTCATACCTTCTATCTTGTTTTCTTCTTTCTGCCGGCAAAACCTCTCAACCTCTTTCCTTCTCTTTATGGTATGGATGGAATATGGATTTGGTTCGTAGGATTGTATTCATTTTTAACTCTGACTTCAGTGTCCGCAGTAAGAGAACAAAAACAATTTACGCTAAAGGTTATCTCTAGCCACTCCCACTATTTTATGATTCAGCCGATAAGTGGATTCGCACTTTCAAATCAGGCTTTTAAGGAATTATTCAGTCAAATTTATCGAATACTGACACAGAGATGTCAAATGTAGCTACATAAATGATATTCTTTCACAGTTAAAGTCAATACGAATTACAATGAATATGCAGTTAATATAACAATCTCATTAATGAATTAGTTAATTCAGAAAGGTGTTTTGCATTCTTCAAATGTATCATGAGAGAAGTTTTTCCCTTCATTGATAAAATAGGTAAATATCTATTTTGGAATGCTGACAATGAAAACATCACAACATTTAGCAAGTTATACAAATATGCTAAAGCAACAGAATAATGATGTTTAAATTTTCGGTGTTATTGCTCGAAATGGAGATGATTTCTCCTCCTATACCTGACAAGTTGATAATAGAATTAGAACATGTTAACGGCGATTGGTCCAAACTCAAAACGCTTATACTATTAGAGCAAGCGATGTTTGCCATTGTCGAAAAGATTCGTGAAGAATATTAGAAAATAGAAGAAAGGATTGCAGCTCAAACGGTTGAGACTCAGCAAATTAGTCATACAGCCAAATTTTCAGCAGACGAGTTCACTTGCTATACTGATTTCACAGCATGTTTTAATGGAATTTATCAATCAAATCGAACGATCGCATCTATCA
The DNA here is from genome assembly GCA_016746295.1 of Potamilus streckersoni. Taxonomy (NCBI): domain Eukaryota; kingdom Metazoa; phylum Mollusca; class Bivalvia; order Unionida; family Unionidae; genus Potamilus; species Potamilus streckersoni. The sequence continues at coordinate 100,988 of JAEAOA010000864.1, read as the reverse complement.
ATTACAAATGTTATTCAAGAACGCCGAAGGATCCACATTACTGTTTATGATATTTATAGCAACACGTAAAAATCGTGACCTATATACTGCGCTACATACCCCAATTGTCCAGATGCCATTAAAGATGTATCAATCAATTCTAGTTTTAATGAAATTATCACGAACGCGCATTATACAATTACTTAGTTTACCACAGATAATACCGCATCATACCACACATTCTATATATCTTCTCAAATTAAAATATTTGTTATCTCAGGTATGAAATAATATATATAGAAATCATAATTCACAAGAAGTATCATTCAAAATTATGAATACGCCCTTCTATTGAGCGCTTGAACCTAGGTCTATGACATATAACGGACATATAATTGTTCAGATAAATTAACAGAAGTCTCTGAACTTCACCGATTAACCTAGCACTTACACAGCAATTATAATTATGTTCTATTGAAGTTATTTAAAATGAAATAGAAATAATAATAAAATAATAACACAAAAAGTAAACTAACGTAATAAAAAATATTAAAAAACCAAACAACAACTGCATGATGATATTAAATCTTCTAACGTAACTAGTTGTAAATTAGGTCATGTAGAATTAAAAAAAACAAACAACAAATAATAATAAAAAACATATTTTTTTGTATTGCAAATTCTCACTATATTTTCTCTTTTTTTTCTGATGTCGTGCCGGACAGGACAATATTTTCATTGTAAATTTCAATTATACCTTTGTACTGTAATTTTGAATTTCATTTAATGTTGTGAAATGTATTTTTCATTGTTTTCCTTTGAATAATAACAAAAAGATTGCAATGTTCATTTACTATACTTGTATCACACAGAATATTATAGTATTTTCTTAATGTATATATATTTTTTAATTTCTCATTAATGGACCACATTGAATTTTGCTTTCATTGTCTTTTCCTATTTCTAAGCCTTTGTCCATGCATCACATTTTGTATTTTTAATATTTTTATCTTCATTGTATAATTGTAATGTTTGCTTTTCAAGCCAAGAGGACTAGGCTCAAATAACCCAGAAGGTATTGTTAAGATATCAATTTTTAAAAGAAATAATAACATCTAAGTTGTGTTAGACTATGTGAAACTATTAGAGAAAAAACAGTCTGCTCATATGTACTAAATTAACCTGTCGGTCACACTATTGTATATTGTCATTGTTGCCTTCATCAATAGGTTTGGTAGGTAGGATCAAAAGATGGGCCCAGTTCAAAAGTTCATAGTGCGAATGGAACAATAAAACGATTTACCTGTAAAAGCTCGCGATCTTTATAAACTCTCAAAAATTGATTCGGCAAATTTATAACTGTCTGGTTTAACTGTCTGGTTTAAAAGTTCATGGTAGATAAGTGGCCTCACTTGCAACAAATGTAAGCATCATACGACTTTAAAGGTCATTCGCTTAAGAGACAAAACCTTTAGATCTCTCTGCTTTTTGGGCTAGAAACAAGGGCATCCTTGAATTTTATACATAGACATGTGTGACTTTAACCAAGGTCGTGCGTGATTCCTAAAACTCAGAGTATAAAAAGGCAGAACCCCCTTGTGTCTTTTAATTGTAAAGTCCAAAAGCAAGAGAGATAGTCTATTTGTATTTTACAGCGATCCAACCTCTTCGCAGCCAAGCTTATCCCCACAAGATGCAACATAGGTGTGACCCTTGTTCTTAAGAATGCCGAACTTTCTTCCTTCTCGTAACTAGGCACGAGAAGAAGGTTATGTTAGAAATAACTACTGACAAGCTCAAATTTCCAACAAAGCAAGCAAACTCTTACATAACAACTAATTGAAAATTTCTAGCATAATACATGTATTCTTCTACTAATGTAGTCATGTATTTAGCCCAAACAAATCATATGTGTTTCTGCGTAACGTTTGATCATTTCATCGCAGAAGGAACTACTTTCATTTGTTACTTGTCTAGGCTCGTACAAAGAGTAATAAGAAAATAGTGATTACAAAAAATTTATTTTATTAGAAACACAAGATTAAAGAGAGAGAGAGAGAGGACTTACGATTTTACGAATCAAATAAAAAATTAATCAAAGAATTAAAAATAGATGTCCTATCAATGAAAAGTTTTAAATGAATGTGAGTTACAGTCCAGATGAAATTCCAGGATAGAAGGCGATGACGTATGTAATAGTCAGCGTTGTATTGATCTGTCATCAGTTCTTTGTTGAATCACAAAAGATAATATTCCAGTTTTTGAATTCCGAATAATTTTAATAAATGTCTTTATCCAAGAATTCTGTATGAGAACTTGTATATTTCTCTAGGGAAATGAATCACCAATCCCATGGAATAAAATTTCAACTGAAATTGGTCACAACAAAACACATTTAATTGTCTAAGATTTAGAATCCAACCGAGCTTTTTCTAATGAAGAAAGCAGTTATACAGTAAGTTAAGACGCAAAATAGATTCCCGTATGAGGATCACGTGGTCATTTGCAAGAACAACGTTGAAATTTTATTGCATGCCAAACATCACATATTCAGTATAGCCTTAAATGAAATTAGTAGTTCTTACTCTGGGAAAACAAGTAAAATATTGTTTACCAAAAAAGCCTTACCTGAATCAAGGTCAGCAAATGGATACAATGTTTCTAATATTGGCTATTTATCAGGTCAAACAGAACTGAACTGAAATCTTTTAAAAAATATCAAATCCAGCAGATAAATTTAAAATTTACAATAACATGTAATGGAAGAGAATTAAAAAATATTAAAACAAACAAACAAATAATTAAATTACATATACATAACACATTGCACACTGTGAAATGAATACACCATCCGTATCTCCACAAAAAGGCATCGTTTCTTCTCCTCAGCTGGTCTTCAGCCTACGACTAGTACCATGATCAAGACACAAAAAGCAGTAAAAAGCAATAATAAACAACTTAAAATTACATTTAGTTGAGGGCAATCAGTGGTTGCCTCACTCCCTCCCCCTCTCCGCTAAATGAGATCGAAGCAACCGGAACGTTTCCTATAATACGTTTTCTTTAAAGATAGATGGTTATTGAGTTGTACTTGGCTACAAATATTGTGTGAGTTTCATTCGGAGTACCTAGAATCAGATAGTTATGTTTTAAGCATGGAGCTCAATATTTTCTTTGACACCGCCATTTGTAGTAATTCCCTCTTTTACTTTTTTTTAAGTGCACGCTAAAAGGATTACATCAGTATTTGTTGGATTCTAATTTTTAATGTTGTTATGCTACTGTTCTAAATAACTGGGAATCTTCCAGAAACCAACCACATCATCTGTTTTCACTAAATGGAAAATGTATACATTGCCATTTATTTTGTCAGTTGTATTGTCGGTTTAATTAGATAAAAACTTCTTTTCAATGGATTCCGTCAATTGTAATATATTTTCCATTTGCTTTTGGGACAGTTAAACAGCTAAGAGTTAAAAGCTTTTATGTTGTGGTTGTAGTATTTGTTGCTGTAGTTATTAATAAATATTTGTTCTATCCTTCTTTGGAAAAACTATTAGACTTCACTAAAATTTCTTCTGTTATTTTTCTCTCTTGAAAAAGTACTATTTAATAATTTGATAACTGACCTTTTGGCTTAATTTATTCCTCATTGAATCCTTTATCTCCTTGTCACAGTCATAATATGTCGCTATCAAAGCCAATACAAACTTATTCCTTTTCAGACAAATTATAAAATGTTTTGTTCGATTCATTTAACCAACACAATCTTTATTTCATTAGTATTATCAGCCTAAAGATTGTGTAATTGTCCTTGTGGAGTATATATTTTTATGGTGAATTTGGCAAAAGTATATAAGTATTATATAAACAGCATAGAATTAAGCATTGAGACAGATTTAAAAGACTTATTTGCTTGAAAATCCATTTTGTGTTCCAGTTTTGGCCTCATTGCTTATGGCTTTTTTGGTTGCTGTTTAGTATTGAAATGTATTTATACTCCTCATGTCCACCAGAATAAATACTTGCTTTGCTCGTTTCATTGCCTGTGCTATTTCATTATACATATATGTTCTCTGTTATTTTACTATGTAGTCAAATGGAAATTAGATCAAGAATTCTGAAAAACCAGCAAGCTAGTTTACTTGTAATCCAATGTTTCTTGATTAACCTTTTGACATATTTGTCATCCTCAACAGCAAGTTGTGATCAGCTGCAAGAATTCAGAGATATTCGGAGTTAAACGTTATTAATTATAGTTTGCATCACTTGTCATGTATTACTACCAAGTTCTGGTCACTGCTTAATTCACTCATGACATTTTTGGAATCTGTTTCTGTTCGTTTGCTTATATTACTAATCTGGCTGGTAGTTCTTGATTTCACGTATTATGTGTGATACGTGCTATAACACATAGCTTGTACATATTAACACCAACCTCCTTTGGCAAGAATATCACCATCTATGGAATTATATTTTCTTAGAGCAACTCGAAGTGTTATCAACTTTAGACGTTTTTCCCAATATTTCATTTTATCCATGTTTAACCTGTCTGCTTCGGCTGTTGTAAAAAGGTGACAACATTTTCAAAGTGGTTTTACAATTTCAACACTTTGTGAATCTTGCTTCATTTTTGTGGGTATCTATCCTGGTGATTTATCAATTTTAACAGCGTTTATTCAAATTGTGTTGGCCACCTTATATTAAATTAGAACGGAATTTAAATATTGCCTAGAAATTAGTAACTATGCAACACGGCTATGATCAAAGGAAAAGAATGCATCGATTATGAAGTACCCAGTAAACGTTTCCTATTATCTTAACAGGATATTTTTTGTTTTGCAACGTTCTGATTGATGCCGTTGATAATTTAAAAAATGTATGTGGAATAATATAATCAGCCTAGCATTCAGTTCAGATAGAGGTAGTTCAAACCTGACTAATAAGCAACCAGTAAATTATCTAATATCTATGTCTTGCATAATTCTATTAACTTTGTTATTCAGGCATATCGCCAGTGGGTATCAATTTAATATCAAAGGTGTTAGTGCTAGTAATTTACATCTGAACACTAATGGATATCTATGTAATATCAGAGGTGTTAGTGCTAGTACTTTACATCTGATCACCAATGGGTATCAATGTTATATGAGAAATGTTAGTACTAGTACTTTATATATGATAACCAATGGGTATCAAGGTAATGTCAGAGTTGTTAGTACTAGTACTTTACATCTGATCTCCAATTGGTATCAATGTAATATCCAGTGTATCCCCCAGGAGTGTAAAACTGAGGGTCCAAAAAAACCTCTTGGTGTCAGAACTGGGGGTCAAATAAAAAAAATGTGGGGGTCAAAAATATACCGAAAATTTTTCTGATCAATACTTTTTCAAATGAAATGATATTGCAATTTGTACAATCTCTCTTTCGTGTTCTCTCTCTCTCTCTCTCTCTCTCTCTCTCTCTCTCTCTCTCTCTCTCTCTCTCTCTCTCTCTCTCTCTCTCTCTCTCTCTCTCTCTCCATTCTCCATTTAAATAATACTTTTATTAGTTAATTTTCCTTTTAGTTTAAATTTGTACTTTTAAAAGTCTCTTTTTAATTTTTGTAGCAATCTTATAGAACAACACATTACATATAAGCCAAAACAAAACTCCATAAATCTTTTTAACAAAACGACAGTTAATTTACTTGCCTGCCATAAACTGTGTATTATCATCGGTTTCATTGTACTTCAGTCCTAGAACACATTCATCCAAAAATCAGAGGCTGATGATTCATCTTCTCTTTTAAAAAGTTACACTTGAACTTTTAGATCTTTCTTTCGTTGCAGCAAAGTTAGAAAAATCTGCAACGACCCCCTGAATATGTAATCCAAAAAATTGATTTGTCTCTGCAAGTTTACTTATTTCTTTGTTCTGAAAGAATGTTTTAGGTAATAATGTGTTCAAAAGATATCTTGTGGTGATGAAGGGCAGATTTTTAAAAATTCTCAAACGATGTCACGAAAGGATTATTCACTTGTGTAGTTTTCGCAATCATAAAGTCACACCGGTAATCCCAATGCCTTGGATGTGCCATATTCAGGTCAAGGGAATATTTTATTCATTTTTCATTAGTCAGATCCACATTTATTCTTTCGTGTTATGCTTCTTTCACTTTCTTCGCCAATGATTCTTAGTGCACGCCGTTTTCATCTCGAGATCACATTTTAGTGCAACCAGAAGAATTGAGGTTAAATATTTGGACATCTTGCTGAACTCAGTAGAATCGCGTGAGAGCTCGCGAGATCAGGGAAAGCTACTCTGTTATAATATTGCCTAATGGTAGTCTGGTTTGTATGCTTTGCTTTGTATGCTCAGTATTGCAGTGTGCAACACAACAATCGAAACAGGAAACGGGAAGAAGCATTCACGATGCCATCCCCGATGATGTATAATCGAAGTATACATGATGCCATCTCTAATGCAACGCGTTGGATATTTAAAAAATCCTGATTATATTTTACAAATCCTTTGCGTCAAAAAAAAAAAAAAACGCGCCGCAAAAATTTCTGTGCGTCAATTTTCTCCAGTGACGCACACCTGTGCGTAAATGGAAACACTGATAATATCGGAGTTGTTAGTACTAGTAATTTACATCTGATCACCAATGGGTATCAATGTAATATCAAAGGTGTTATTGATAGTATTTTTTATCTGATAAAGACTTTTATAGATTAGTTGATCGAGCATTTAAAAGTTTCTCATTGGGATTTCTTGCTTTGGTTTCTGTTTATTTTTTCCAACACAGTATTATTTATAAATTTGCGAGGCAATACATTTGTGTGTTCCATTTTCTTTGCTTATTTTTATTTGTGTTTTGTTCTTCTTGTTATGCTTCTGTTACTTATATCTTCTACGGAACCCAGTTTTTGTTTAAGTTGTTTTTCATACCCGCAACAGTGTAAAAATGATAGAAAGTCATGTGCCTAAAAAAAGATTGCGCTAGAGATGATAATAAAAATATATAGACCCGTATTTCATTCATGTAGAGGATGACTGCAATGTTATATCAGAGGTGTTAGTGCTAGTACTTTACTGCAAGGTATTTGCTATACAAACTGAATAGACCAATCATAATCTTAATTAATTATACTACTAAGTAGACTAGGAAAGAAATTCTGATGGGAGAGTAATCAATTTTTGTCCTTTTTCTTCAGATAGTTCTAACAGATGTTTGTTCTTTTGTTCTCTACTGACTGAACTATCAGCTGCTCAAGTCATATTCTTTACAATATATTTATATCAGGTGTTGGTATTCCAAAAGCTTGAGGGATCATTCTGATTTCTTTTGTTCCATTATCAATCGGGTAATTTTACCATGGGATCATCTCCAGTAGTGTCTCTCTATACGAGGTAGAATTTGAAACGATCCGAGCATTAGTAATATGTAGAGCAAATATACGCTAAATTGCTTTCCAGCAGTGAATTTCTGAATACGAGACTTAGTCAAAATGCACCCATACGTTGTACCAGATTAGATGTATTCTCCAGTTACGGGTGTACGGCATTTGGACGGCTGGTTCTGTGCTGTTCTAGAACATTTGGAAACACATTGGAGGCAACAAATGCCAAGTAGCAGCTACAGAGCCAGACACAGGTATCTGGATGATGTGGCATTTTGTGTCGACAAAAAATGGTATAAAATTCTCTCGACAGTTCTACAACTCCGAGAGATTTCTAATGTCTTTCCATTTCTTTTCATTTGAACGAGTGACCTAGTGGTCTAAAGCGAAGTAGGTTACGGACCACTGCCATCTTACCTCTGTCTGCGTGGGTTCGAGTCTAAGATTCGGCGAATGTGGATATGTGAGAAAGCTTGCCAGTAGCTTTTCGTGGGTCGGTGGTTCTTTCCGGTGATTTCCCGGTTCTTCCTCTACCATAAATACTGGCCGCTATGTATAGCCTATCGTGTGCTGAAAAATGGCGTTAAGCCTTACACAACAACAAAACATAACTCATTTTAACGTCTTTGTTGACTTTGATGATATTAGGTGAGTATAGGCTTAACGTTTTTAACCTGATATTTTTTTTTTCTTTTATAAGTAGCCAACCCATCTTACATTAAATTTATAAACTTCAAATGAGTTAACAATCATTAGCAAATAACTGCCGGTGACAAAAGACTCACATTCCAGTCAATTTCATTTATTGCTGTCTTTACATCAGCCACTTTCCGCTCACTGATCGCACTTAACTGTCGTACAGAATGTGGGTCCCGTTCCAAGGATCATAGACCACCTTAAAAAAAACTACGAAAATAACGAAAATACATAAAAGGCGAAGGAAACAATAATGTTTGATACTGAAACAGAAAATGAAACCTTTAAATCGAATTTGCTATCTGTAATCCACTTTTAAGTATTAAATAGCATAAAGAAGTTCTGCAACCCGGTGTAGCCGTCCATATTGTCTACTTTAACTCATTTTGCAAAAGATACAATTCACAGTGTTTATTCCATCTATTGACAGAGTCAGATCAATAAGCATAAAACTACTATTGGTTAAGTAAACAGTGCCACATTAACATTGACTACATTTTATAAAGTATGCAAAAAAAAATAAATAAATAAAATAAAGTGCACCGATTCAAGCAAGCGGTTGTGAGTTTCAGGCATATATTGATATAAAAGAAATAAACTGACAACGAACAGTGCAAAACTAGTTTCTAACTAGTCTAATCGCTATCGAATCTCAGTCTATCCTTATCAATGGCAAATACAAATAGAGACAGGTCAAAAAACAGAAGAAAAAGCGTTGACGGGAACGGAAGCTTAAAATTAATAGCAAGTTTCAACTAGTAGTTTTCAACTTGTTGCTGATATCGAGTAATATGTTTTACCCATGTATCTCTCTCTCTCTGTATATATATATATATATATATATATATATATATATATATATATATATATATATATATATATATATATATATATATATATATATATATATATATATGGCGTTGGTGCATACAAGGTTTTCCTTTCACATGACTTGAGTCACATGAGTCATGTTCATACTTTATTTAAAATTCCATACTTCGTAATCTATAAAAATAAATAATTTTGATATTAAAAACAGGCATATGTCTGATCATTCGCTAATTATTTTTGTTTTACAGGTGTGTAGGTGAAGAAGCAACGTGTCTTTCTGGGAAGATACGGACTTCATGCTCTTTTCTCACCAATAGGCATTGGAATATATTTCTATTATCATTGACTTTAATTCGTAACAAATACATGATCTGTATTCCTGAAATATTGTTCAAAACCTCTCTGTGTGTGTGTTGTGTGTGTGTGTGTGTGTGTGTGTGTGTGTGTGTGTGTGTGTTTGAGTGGGATCAAATTTTGTAGTTTTATTTTAACTAATATTTTTGTTTAAACATACATACATAAATGACACTGTGTTTGAATTGCACTTCAATATAAGTTCATTTGACGCAAGTTTCTTCCTAATCATGAATAAATTTGTCGTAGTCGCTTATAACCTCAGTTCTGACCAAAATATATCTAAATAGGCATACAGAATTGACTTCAATCTTCCGAACTTTATGAATCAAACAATATGTTGAAAATTAATAAACTCTTCCATTGACTACTATATATATACTTAACAAACAATTAATGATCCTTTCGAGCACAAACCGAGTGTAATATTTATCTCAAATTACTCCTCGTGGCACAGACAAATATATCAAGTGGAATGACATAGTCAAAAATTAATGAAATGCGTAAACTTAAATTCCAACTTCACAGGAAATCTTATGAAATTATATTTACGTCTTTTCTGTGATTATTCTGGAATGTAGTAATCTAATCTGGAATAAATCCACATAACTAGAAGAAAGCGAACTCAACAAAATATAAATGAGGCAGCCAGAAATGTGACTGGTGCAAGAAACTTTAGTAACTATTAAAGGACTACACCGAGAAATAGGATGGGAAAGTTTTGGATCCAGATGACGAAAGCACAAACTTCCACATATTGTAAAAAAAAAATGACAACTGCTTCAAGCCCTCACTATCTTAATCTACGTTGTTAGCTTACTTGTTAGGCCTTGCTTGCAGTTCAATTAGCGTTATTACTTGTTAGGCCTTGCTTGCAGTTCAATTAGCGTTATTACTTGTTAGGCCTTGCTTGCAGTTAAATTAGCGTTATTACTTGTTAGGCCTTGCTTGCAGTTCAATTAGCGTTATTACTTGTTAGGCTTTGATTGTAGTTCACTTAGCATGATTACTTATTAGGCCTTGCTTACAGCTCACTTAAGAGTTATTACTTGTTAGGCCTTGCTTACAGTTCTCTTGTTGTTTACAACGAATATAAATGGATCACCACTTTGTCGGTGTGGATCTGTAGGAAAAAACCAATACAACTAATTCTTATCCTGTATTTATACCAATAACAAAACAAAATTGCTTCTGTGGCTAAGATATGTCTAGTGAAGAACTGATTTGGGAATGATATTGTCTGCAAACAAAGGTTTGGTGGAAGTAAGGATCGGTGGTCGGCTACTGTCTACAAAATATTGTGTGTGGCTTATAAGTGGTAGGGATTGTCTGAAAGTTTGGATTGATTGAGTAGGGTTTGGTTGCTCGGTTTGTTTTGTCAATGCACTATTTTGATACCATAAAGCTTTATGCAGTAGGAAATTTACAAAAAGTCTTCAAGAAAATTAATTAAATGATTGTTTTATTTTTAGATCAAATATTTTATGGAAATTCAAGAGCAAAAAAAGACTTACATAAAAAATCAAAGATACAAAAATTAAAAAATCAAAATATATATTACATTTTAAACTCTGAAATATTTAAACATAAATTTATGTTTTCCTCTCATTATTGAATATATACTGTACAAACACAATGAATGTATAAACATGTCAAACACACTTTTTAAAGGATATCAATAAATAGAATGGGCTTAATTACAATGTACCCAATAAATAATAGTAATAGCAATCATTAGTAAAATTAAGTAACTCTTAGAAATTCAGTCATCTTCATGCTGGGTATGTAGTCATGGTCCCCACAAAACTATCATGTACATTCTGTGTCTGCTCATACTGGTATAAAGTCGTTTTTTAGATCAACAGAGCCATATCTAGTTTTAATTACGGTCATATCAAATTCATCACATCTTGCACTTGCTTTCCGAACGTCTAATTTTTGAGGAAGATTAGGTTTCTAAATTTGGTCCTTAGAATTCGATGGTATGAAAAACTTTTTACTCGGTCATAAACTGTTTTTTTCCAAATGTTTCTTATGTAAGTATTCTTCTAAAATGGCAGTCACATATTTCGCCCACACAGACCACCTCTCTTTCTGAGCAACGTTCGAGCCTCCAACTCCAGAAAGAACTATTTTCTTTGGGCACTTTGAAAGGCATACACCGTCCTTGTTTCGGGAAGAAGACACATTGCTTCTTCACGTCATCACGTGGTCTTGCGCCGACGATGAACACTATCGTCATGATACAGAATATGGTCATTTGTTTCACTTCCATTTTCTCGATGTGGAATTCTTAAAGAAAGGAAACAAAAGAAAAATAACCATTTTTTTTTCAAAATGCCCATTCTTAGAATATTATTCTTGAGTTGTGAAAATTATAAATGAATAAACGAAAGTAAAATATGTTATTAAATGAATTGCTTAGCAGAAGAAAGTCGAAGAGAGAGAGAGAGAGAGAGAGAGAGAGAGAGAGAGAGAGAGAGAGAGAGAGAGAGAGAGAGAGAGAGAGAGAGAGAGAGAGAGAGAGAGAGAGAGACGGCCCGACCGAATCAACCGGAATGTTTAGTAGAGTAAGTTTACATAACAGATTTATGGTTACAATTATACGTCATAAACACTTAAAAATGAAGGTGCATCCGGGACTTTTACCACTGGGATCCGACCAAGGATTATTCTCACATGTCCATTAAAGGACTGTTCCTGCACCTGCTTTCTAAACTAACTTTACGATTTCTTATCCCGCTGGACAGTCCTTGCAGTTAACGTTGGGAAACATTCATTTAGGTTTTTATTAATAACAATGAACATCTTATACAATATATACTAATTTGAGAGGACTCTCACCTTTTATGTCTTCTCGTTCACGATAGATAATTGGGTTATTAGAATGTTGTTAGAATCGTTTTATGTGTGCAATGCATTTTCTGACAAGACAAAAATCGCTCGTAGGCAAGTATGTGAAAAATTCTCCAGACTACAATCCCAGTATTTGATGGTAATATATTACTCCATGCATTTTAACATTTTTTACAACACTGATAAATAGAATCGAAGTACTAACGGATAATTCGTCTAATATTAAAGTAATAAAAGAGATTAAATGTCAGCATGCGTAAATTTCACGTTTAGCGTTTGTAGTATATTTAAATACTTAGATGTATATATTGAAGTATATTACACTTACCGTATGTTAGATGCTTCACACCTGCTAGAATGAAAGAAGAGATACGTCTGCCACTACTGTAGCTGTCATTGTGTATATATAGTGTTCAGCCTCCTCGTTGAAAGCATGGATTTTCTATTTTTGATAAGTAACTATACTTAGAGTGAAATTAGATTGTCCTATTCATTCAACCCGGATGCTGCGCGTGTAAATGAATTCCTCAAAAATAATTGTTGCATAAAACCGTATATACTACTTCTTAAGATCGCTTTTGGTCTAACAGAGTAACAATTCTTGCTCCATTGGAATAAATAAAGAGTAATCAATGTTTGAAATCGAATATCATCGAATGTAACCTCCTCGTCATAAGTGTCACGGCCGAACAGGGTCTACACAAGTAGAAGGTTGGCAGATTTATCATGCAATTACTATAGTAAAAGCCAAGTAACGTTAGGCAAAACTTGCTTTTACAAATTTGAACTTGTTTATATTTCATAGTCTGATTTCCTAATAGCGTGGGAATAATGATGACAACAACAACAGTTATATAAATTTAAAGGTATATACGACGATTTTATACAGGCGTAATTAATGTAGAATCTTGTTCATATTTAAGGAAAACTTATCGACAGAGAAAATGTAAGAAGTAGATCAGGAAATATGAGTTCTCAATAACCATCATTTATCTCGACTGCAATAAAAATGACACTTGGAATAGACACTACATACATACATATATATATATATATATATATATATATATATATATATATATATATATATATATATATATATATATATATATATATATATATATATATATATATAAGTTTATGAGTAACGCATACAACAGTATATTATTTTCATTAAAAATGTAACTTTAAATGAGTGTCTGCCAGATTTAGTTCCCTTGGTCTGGAAACACTTTGAAAATTATATTATGTCTATGAAAGGACATAACGTTGTAGATGATGAAAGCTGATCCGATGCTGGGATTTGAATTTGCATCCATCTTTCATTTGGCTCATGCCCTTGTGACCACTGTTTATTACGCAGTTGACTTAAGTTTTGGATGGCCAATACCTCACTGTAATGAATCATGAACTTAGGTTCATGGAAATATCCGATAAAACAAATTACATATCAAGGTGTGAATGGGAGAACAGTCGTATTATTTTCCCTTCTTTCTAACGAACAATGATTGGAATAAAATGTATTGTTCCATGATGTTCATTATTCCACGGGTACGCTGCATCATCATGGAGTTCATAATACGATGCGTATCGGAGTATTATCAATGGATTGATAATTTAAATTGTTTAAAAATCTGTACTATTGCAGAATACTAATATTCAATTACAAAATATTTTTTTTTTAAATATGGAATGTTTTCACGCTGAAATGTTTTGTAATTTTGACTACAACAGCAACAATTGCTACTACTGCTATTAATATTAATGTGAGGGGCCTTGAGTGGCCCAGTGGTCAAAAGCGCAGTCCGTTACGGACCACTGCCATCTTACCTCTGTCTGCGTGGGTTCGAGTCTAGGATTGATGAATGTGGATATGTGAGAAAGCTTGCCAGTAGCTTCTCGTGGGTCGGTGTTTCTTTCCGGTGATTTCCTGGCTTATTCTTCCACCATTAATACTGGCCGTCATGTATAGCCTATCGTGTACTGAAAAATGGCGTTAAGCAAAACAACAACAACAATATTAATGTGGACTTAATACATCGCCTAATAATTAGAAGCTCTATATGCTTTACAATATTAGATAAGACATAAAAACACATGCCATGGGAGAATTGCAAACAGCATGAAATTACAAAACAATTACATGCTAACAATATTTAGAAGCATACATTATTATGTTTTTAAATCTGTTCTTGCAGCGAAATATATAAGTTTTAAGAGCACTCTTGAAGGAGAACAGTGTGTTTTGTGTATAAGATCTACGATCAGGTTTGTCCCACGTATCTGGGCGCTAGTGCGCGAAAGAACGTTGTCCAGTGATAAACATGAAAATGCGCATGTCGGTAGAGAAGCGTAAGTTTGAAGATGGGATATCCATCTGGGGAACTTCAGCTTGGTATATTGGACTGTACAAAGTCAAGACATATAGTACAGATCAAGTTTGATCCTGGATCGCATAGGTAGTAAGCGGAGGTTACAGAGCAGAGCGAAGGTGTGCTCAGTTCTTTGTGCTCTAAGGATTCTAGCAGATCTCACCCCCCTCCTCAGTTGCAAAGATCAACCCGTCTTTTATTCATTTTAAGGCATTTCGTTACTCTGGCAACAGCACAAATAAACACGCTATTTACTCTCTATGATCGATTTTCATCTGTATTTGTTTCTCTTTCTTTCTTTTGTTCTCCTTCAGACAACTCATTTGGGATAGACTCTTCCTTGAATAAATCATGTAAAAAGTTCAGAAGAACTCGTTTTATCAATTAGGAACGTTTGGAAACATTTGTAAATAAACAGTCACCAAGTGTGTGTGTGTGTGTGTGTGTGTGTGTGTGTGTGTGTGTGTGTAGTATTTAGCGTGAAGTCAAAACAATTTCATACCCTTATGTACACACGTAGGATTCAATCTCGTAAGAGAAATCACAAATATAATATTTAAAAGTGTGTTCAGTTCAATCAAATTAATTATACCGTATACGGACTAGTCTTCCCCTAACAAATTAAAAGAAGTAGTTCTAGGAAATGACACACCAGAAATATATATCTTAAAATAACCTATATAATCTCTTCTCTTTTGTTCAAAAAGTCTTAGCTATTAATTAAATAAATTCACTTCTAGAGCGTCTTATATGTGGATATGATTAGGGTTAGATCCCTGACATGTGTTCCCTCCTAAATTGACTTACCAATCGTATAATACGTAAAAGTTAATGAATGAACTGAACGAGAATGTCACCCATGTACCCAGCCTGCTTAGAGAAATTGACGTCATTTCTGTTTTAAGAATTGAGGTTTTCAAGCATCACTCTATTGAGGATTAATAAATGCCGTGTTTCATATACCGTTTGATTTACCCTTTCTTTCTGTTATATATATATATATATATATATATATATATATATATATATATATATATATATATATATATATATATATATATATATATATATATATATATATATATATATATATATATATATATATATATATATTGTGTGTGTGTGTGTGTGGATAATTGGATACTGGATTTAACTTTACACCGTATGTTTGAATATAGATTACACAACAGCTTCTGTGTGGTTAAATTCTACATAGGAGATAGGTTTAACTTTAGAGCTATATGGTAAGATTGTTAGAAGTGATTGACCTTAAAAAAATAGATACCTGGTAACATGAATAAAGATTACCTCAGTATGCGCCACGTACGGGAACTCGGATGCAAAAATTGTTCGTTGGATTAACAGTCGGAAGGTTTATAGAATCAACAAGTTTATAATGTCAAAATGTTTATAGGGTCAAATAGTTTATGGGGTAAAAATTCTAATAGAGACAAAGGGCAGGGGGTTAGTTGTGCACAATATATTGTTGGTATATCTTTGTTTCTTTTATCTTGAATACGCTGGACCGTATTTCGCATGCACGCACGAGCAAAAACAAATTTCATTAATAATAAAAGACATACAAACACACACAATTTTCTTATTTTATTTGTAAAATTTATGTTCCTGTTACATATTAACGGGACCTGAAAAGTTATTTCTGACTTCTTTGGAATTTGAGAATCAGTATTTAAGCATAGTTAGTTTTATTTTGTTATTTGTTTTGATATGTTTTCTTTTGTGATAATTTAATTTTCCTCATAAATTTTGCAAACGACCCACCTTAATATTTAAAACTTCTGCCCCTGTGGGTAGTATATGTCGGAGCTAGACCACTTACCATCCACAAGGACACATTTTTCATTGCATTTCTCAGATCTTGGGTCGCGATATACAGCATACAAGGCTTATGGATTATGTAGCAAACGTTGTGCATAAGATGGGCATCTTTCTGACTTCGCGAAAATATTCCACTAGATCAAATTGGTAAATGTCGAAGACAAAGTGTTCTTAGACTTGTTATTACTTTAAGTATTTCCAATGTATGGACCGTTTGTGTTGCTACTCCAAGTATTCACATGGATGAACTGCTTTTGTTATTGTTTAAAATATTCACATTTTTGGAATATTTTTGTTATTACTTTAAGTATTCCTATACATGGACTGTTATTATTACTGCTTAAAGTATCCCCATGTTTGGACTGTTTTTATCATTACTCCAAGTATTCCCATTTATGGACTGTTATTGTTTTTATTTAAGGTATTCCCATGTATGGACTGTTTGCGTTATTACTTAAATTATGCCCATATTCTAACTGTTTTTTGTTATTACTCCAAGCATTCCCAGGTATGGTCTGTTTTTATCATTACTCCAAGTATTCCAATGTATGGACTGTTTGTGTTATTACTTAAAGTATTACCATTATTACTGGCTGGCTGGCTGGCTGGATGGATGGGTGGATGGATGGATGGATCTGTCGTGGCATGATATATACTGGATGGGTGGATGGCTGGCTGGATCTGTCGTGGCGTGATATATACTGGATGGATGAATGGATGGATGGATGGATGAATGGATGGATGGATGGATGGATCTGTCCTGGTGTGATATGGACTGGATGTGTGAATAGATGGATCGATAAATGTGGCGTGTTGTGATATGTACTGGATGGATAGATTTGTCGTTATGTAATATGGACTGAATAGACGGATCGATCAACCGATGGATATGTCGTGGCGTGATATGGACTGGATGGATGTGTCTTGATGTGATATGGATCGGATAGATGCATCGATCTATTGATGTTCATCACATAATATGGACAGGATGAATGGATGTGCAGTGGCATGACATGGACAGAATGGATGGATGTATGTATCATGGAGTGAAATCGACTAGATAGATGGATATGGCTTGGCGTTGCGTGGCGTGATATGGACTGGATAAATAGTTCGTCGGATGTATCGTTAGGTCCCAATTAAAATTTGAAACTATCCTAAACATGGCAGATAGCTATAGACATTTTGTAACTGTGTCATCTTTCCAGTATTTTGAGACTTATGTATGCTATTTTTGAAAATGTTTCCTTCGAGAATCCAATTTTACATTGTGTTGTTATTATTATTTTGGTTTATATAAATACTTATGTAGCCAGTAGAATAATGTCATTTGGTAGAATAAAGGCAAAATACAGACAACCTGTTCTAAGTAGCTTTCCCCTGCGAAGTGGCAAGCATGGCATTTAAAGATATGCGTGTTTCAAAACGTTTTTAAAATGAGTTGGCGCGAGGGTTTTTGAAAAACTGTTATTGAAGGCAGCTGATTGGTTAATCCATATATCCTGTGTTTTATAAGACTGTAGTAGAATATTCTTTAGAAAAGAGTCGGATGATGAAGATTAGAATTTATTTAATTTATGGACAAGCAAATGTGTGCTTTTTATTAAACTTATAATGATTTTATGGATAGGCAAATCTATGCCTTTTAATTACACTTGTAATGATTTTATGGACAGGTAAATGCCTTTTATTACACTTGTTATGATTGTATGGACAGGTAAGTGCATGTTTTTTATTACACTTCTAACGATTTTATTGACAGGCAAATGCATGCTTTTTTAAAAGTAGGTTTTTTAAAAACACTTCTAACGATTTTATGGACAGGCAAATGCATGATTTTTATTACACTAGTAATGATTTTATGGACAGGCAAATGCATGATTTTTATTACACTAGTAATGATTTTATGGACAGGCAAATGCATGATTTTTATTACACTAGTAATGATTTTATGGACAGGCAAATGCATGATTTTTATTACACTTCAAATGATTTTAGTTCCCTTAGAAGAGTTGGAATATTAAGTAAACTAGAAATATTTTCAGAGGCCACGGATGTTTCGGCCAATATTACTTAATTGAACAAAAACCTTGGTGAGGAGGGGATAAAATTCGTTTGTACTGAAGTTGACCTGTGTGGTATTTAATTGAAGTCCAATTACCCTTGTGTTGATTCGTGAGAGGACGATGAAGGTAGTGTAGATTAAAAACACTAACGAATAACACGATATAATCATAAAGAAGTCTGAGAAGAACAAAATATCTAATCTATCACAAGTCATTTTCAGATATGTATTTTTATTTTTGTTATTTCCTTTGTTATCCAGTTGTTAAATGCAGTCTGAAGTCGAGGAACTGATCTGAGTTATATAAGCTTCACTAATATATCACACTTTAAATTTACAACACTTATGTTTTTTTATATCAATTTACAACACTTCAATTTTATTTCACTTCAATTTTAATCTATGAAATTACAACACTTAGGATCAATTCTATCACACAGCATGTTAAGGATAATTATAACTCTTTAATGAATATCACTTTAATTAAGAATTTCTTGTGAGCGCCACATAAATAACTGGTCATTTTCATAGTACACTATCCCTTTCTTTCTATTCATAAATACGTAATCATCGTTACATGTTGCAAATAGAAGAGTTTAAAGAGGTTTTACGGCTCTAATATAGTAACAGAAGGAAGTAAAACTACGTGTTATAAAACTTAACAGAACAAATAATTATCAATCAAACGTTACTAATAATTGCATTAGCAATAACTGTCAACACGTACGTAACATCTATTTATATATCCTATGCAATGTTACGTTCTTTAATATCTTAAAATAGAACCAATACAAGTAAGAAATTTCAGCTAAAGATATACACTAGAAATTACAGCCATGAATAAAATAATTTTTTTAGATACACCAAACAGAGGATTTAGATAAAAGTTTCAATACTTTCAAGAGTTTCGGAATATGAAAAAAAAAACAGAATTAGGGCATCATAGTTATATTATTCCAAACAGTTTATTTATTATAAACATAATAACTCTCCTCAAAAAGTCATTGAAAATATTCAATGTCTCATACGAATTCATGCAGATATAAATGAGTTTCGTTTTCATGTCAGACATAAAATCACTTTTTGGCCTGAAAAAATGCCTGACTGAAACATTTCAGTCTATTTTATTTAACTCTCTATGATTCTTAAGATCTTACATTCATATACTATGCAGTTATAATAATAAATGACGAAATAACTATTATGCCATAAATAGCTTTTTAATAAATAGTCGAACACAGAGATGTTTAATTACTTTGATAGGACTCGTTGTATAGTAAATCGGAAATGTCATTATAACAAATATGGTAATCTTAGTGTGAATTTCCATTTATATCGATACAACAAATAAGGTAATCTTGGTATGAGTTTCCATTTATATCGATACAACAAATATGGTAATCTTAGTGTCAGTTTCCATTTATATCGATACAACAAATATGGTAATCTTAGTGTCAGTTTCCATTTATATCGATACAACAAATAAGTTCATCATACTAGAAGTGTGCATCTCTGTGAGTGTTTCCGTTTACAGTTGTATATCGTTATAACAGATATGGTCATCATACCAGAAGTGTACATCTCTGTGGGTGTTTCCACTTACAGTTCGTTATCGTTATAACAAATATGGTCATCATACCAGAAGTGTACATCTCTGTGGGTGTTTCCACTTACAGTTCGATATCGTTATAACAAATATGGTCATCATACCAGAAGTGTACATCTCTGTGGGTGTTTCCACTTACAGTTCGATATCGTTATAACAAATATGGTCATCATACCAGAAGTGTACATCTCTGTGGGTGTTTCCACTTACAGTTCGATATCGTTATAACAAATATGGTCATCATACCAGAAGTGTACATCTCTGTGGGTGTTTCCACTTACAGTTCGATATCGTTATAACAAATATGGTCATCATACCAGAAGTGTACATCTCTGTGGGTGTTTCCACTTACAGTTCGATATCGTTATAACAAATATGGTCATCATACCAGAAGTGTACATCTCTGTGGGTGTTTCCACTTACAGTTCGATATCGTTATAACAGATATGGTCATCATACCAGAAGTGTACATCTCTGTGGGTGTTTCGACTTACAGTTGGATATCGTTGTAACAAATATGGTCATCATACCAGAAGTGTACATCTCTGTGGGTGTTTCCACTTACAGTTCGTTATCGTTATAACAAATATGGTCATCATACCAGAAGTGTACATCTCTGTGGGTGTTTCCACTTACAGTTCGATATCGTTATAACAGATATGGTCATCATACCAGAAGTGTACATCTCTGTGGGTGTTTCGACTTACAGTTGGATATGATGATTATGAATAGTAATGTGGGCAGTCTGGCCTCACGTAGGCCTCAATGTTAAATTTAGGGGATTGCCCTCTAGTCTCAAGATTTATTGGAATCTATAGTGACAATGTATTGGGCCTGTCTATGGACAAGGGGAATTTAACATGCGTGAGATACTCTAGGAACAATGGGAATTTAACATATGTAATGTATAGCGAAAATGTATTGGGACTGTCTAGGGTCCATTGGAATTTAAAATAGTCAATGCATTGCGACAATGTATTGGGACTTTCTACGGACAATAAGGGATTCGTCTGTCTAAAGACAATGGGAACTTAACATGGTGGGACTATCTGGGGCACTAAATAGGAATTGAACATGGATGAGACCGTATAAGGACAAGTGGAATTAGTGTGACGTTACGGCACTGGACACATAAACAATGGCAAGAATGTTGCAAGTGGTTGACGGCAATCGAGTAGAATAGTTAGGAACAGTGTTGCAAGTAGCTGACCTCAATATGCGCTACTCAACAAGTGACAAATAAAGACAGACATATAGACAGGGTTAGAGACATTGATACATCTATATTTATCTACATACATCTATCACACAAACTTATTATACAGAGAAGGGGAAATTTAATATGGGTGGGACCATGTACGGACAAGTGGAAATTTAACATGCGAGGGCTACTATAGGTGTGACTGTCTAGTGGCAATGAGAATTGAACATGGAACAATCTAATGACATGACATTCTAGGGCCAAAGAGACCTTGAACTTGGATGTGCCTGTCTATGGACAATGGGGAAATTGATAGGGCCTGTCTAGAGACAAAGATGGTAGAGGGCCAAACACAACATAAACAGAGACAGACATATGCAAATACAATCCCGAGATTTATACAAAACATTACCAGATTTGAAATTATTTTGGAGTTGTTCATAAATTTACAATAGCTATAATCAACGGAAAAGACCAATGCCAAATGCCAAATTGGATGTGACTAAAAGTAAAACTAAAATTATGAAATTGATTAGAATTTAATGGAGACTAAACATATCCCTGAACATTAGGTTACATTCGTTTAGACTAAAATGGATAACCCTAGCACATATTTATAGCCTCAACTTGTGTGACGATCCTGTTTAAAAAAAAACCTAATATCTATTTATAGCTACAACTCGTGGAAATGCTATGGAAAAACCCAGGTATATATTTATAACTTCAAAATTTCTAGTTTCATTGAATACGCCGCGCTATTGCAGGTAGGTAGGTAGGTGAAATGAATTTGATACGGATAAAGATAGTTTTAAAGGTATCAAGAACACACACACACACACACACACACACACACACAAACACACTCACACTCACACTCCAGACGTTCTGTTTTAGCCCAGAATGTAAACGAAGAAGATGAAATTTCACAAAATAGACTAACCCTTCCTTACACAAGAAAAATACTATTAATCGATTTAACTATACCATTTCACACCCCTAAATATACTATCACAAAATGTCATGTGATCGCTCAGAATGTAAACGAAGAAGATGAAATCTCACGCAAAAGACTATCCAGTACACCACAAAAATATTATCCATCACACCACTATGCTATCCAACATATCATACTCACTCTCCAAAATGCTAATGTGTTCTCTTAGAATACAGGAGGAGACGAAATCTCACAAAAAAGAATATACCTTACATCACTAAAACAGACCACTAAATCATTCAACATCCCCATTCAGAAAATGAAATCCCACAAAACAATGCTCTCACATACCTTAACTACCATCCAACATCCCATTATGCACTCTATCCAAAACGCCATAAGTTCGCTTAGAATGAAAGAAAAGGAGAAGAAATCTTACAAACATAATATCCAAAACCTATTATTGTCCCTCACCCCTTACACACAAACCAGCTTAGAGTAAAGAGGATATGAAAGGAAACAAAATATACACACCTTATATACCATTCAACAGCCCATAAAACTATCCATTACCCCATCTACACCATCTATCACCCAACACATTATGGTCCTGTGCTAGATTAAAGTGTCAGAGAAGGCGATAAAATATCACAAAATATACTATCCCTTAAACCAAAATCTATCGTTGAAAATGGATATTACAGGGTATTGGTGCTAATAAGAAGAACATTGGAAGCAATGCGTTTACTACTACGGAGACCGACACAAATTTTGAAGAGTTTGCAGAATTGCATAAAGATTTTATAGGAAACAGAGAAAGTTTTAAGAAGACACAGCGGGAACAACCATGCCTTTCAAGTTTATATTGGCCCAATGGTGACTGCTGATGCACAAGAAAAATGGCATGATTTTCATAAAATATAATGGACTTAATGGTAACGATTTCGTAAAAGAGCAACTAAGCTGACTCTGATGGAAGGGCATGGATTAAGTGAAGCAGAAATTAGTAACATTTATTGACAACTTAGAACTTCATCAAGAAAAAATAATCTAAACAATTGCTTAAAAATGGTACCAAGTAATGGAAATGTACCTGTTAAGAGATTTCTTGGATTAATTATGGCTTAAATGAATTGAAGAAAGACAATACAAAATTTACAGCCAAGAATATAAAAATGATTCTTAAAGATACAGCTAAGTTTGAATTTGTCAAGACTTTACATTCCGCTTGGCATAAGGTACAACATCATATTAAAGAATTATATGGAATAGAAACTTCACAAGAAGAACATAAAGACTTTGGAAACTTTAAGCATATTTCTAAAATGATAAAGCAATGCTGTTCACAGATTGGAGGAGTCACGACTAGTCATCTTATGATTAAAGGATTAACTGGAGGAATGGTTGCACGATTTATAAGAGTGTTACAAAATTTGCCATACATAATGAAATGGAAAAATGACGATTGTCTAAAGAGTTATGTTATAACGGAATGGGTCATACAGGTAAAAGGCTTTATGCCAATTTAAACTTCAACAGTAAACAGGTAACACACGATTCATGTGGTGGAAATGTAAATCTCAACATGGGAGAGTATGAACTTATTTTTAGCGATTGGAATAACGATCATTGGACAGACGATACTAACCAGACCATAATAAAAAATATGGCTGCAGGATGGGTCACCAATGCTACACATTTAGAGATACCTGGACTGTACGAGATGATTTGTTGATAACAACAGACCAACGGCCCTATTGCATAACTGACAAAGAGATTCAATTACAGTTTTAAAAGATTGTTGTAATAATGGGAGAGAAGGGATTTGAAGATTTTATACAAACTGAAAGTGGACCTATGCTAAGTAGATTTTCTTTATATTTTAAACATAAAGTGGATATGAGTGAAGTAAGATTGCCTATAGAAATTATGTGTTATTTGGTGTCAGATGCATGAGAGAGAGAGAGAGAGAGAGAGAGAGAGAGAGAGAGAGAGAGAGAGAGAGAGAGAGAGAGAGAGAGAGAGAGAGAGAGAGAGAGAGAGAGAGAGAGAGAGAGGCTGACATCAATACTACTTTGAGGACTGCATTTGATAGTTTCATATGTAAGCTAACGGTACAAAAAGTTAATTCTATTTTTGATGAATATCTTTTTTTTAGAAGATTCAAGGCTTTTTAATGTTGTAAGGATGTTTATGTTGATTAGTCTTTGCTAAAATATTTATATCAAAGTTCTAAGTTTGTTCAGTTTCCATTTTTCAAGCCCTACAAAAGAATACGAAGTTTGTCTTGAAAGATGATTGAAATTCTAAGTGTGGGTCATTATCCTTGAGGTTCACAGACCCTCACCCCCAACAAAAGCAAGCCACTCAATACTGTAACACTTCAGGCTCTACCGTTGGGAGTGTGTCAGCTTCAAAACGTGAACCAGTACTGTAACCGTTCAGTATTTGATGTGGCAAAAATAAATGATAAAGGACACGAAAGAGGGATTGTTAAGTTCACTTTCCAGTCTGTCTGCACTGCAATGATAACATCGCAAGATCTTCCAGTAAAACAATGCATCACTCATCACAAACGATTTCATTGGATAGAGGTACTGTTATAACCTCGTTCGCTTCGAATTCACTGCATAAGCTCTTCAGAGATAAGATAGAACGTGTTTTTCTGCGTTTCACAGCTAGGCAATTTACTGAAAAAGTTAGTCCTCAAACAAGCGTGCCCTGGGCGATTCTACGGAAATTGCGTCAGTCTTATGGCCAAATACATCACAGCATATTTGCATTAACTATTCTTTGAGAACTTTACATCCACGTTATCAAAAAAAAAATATTTTTGGTTGCTTACATCTTCAGTTGACTTTTGTAATATTTTGTAATATGGCATTTTTTATATGGATGTAACTAAGTAGAATGTGTGTTTCTTCGGAATCTTTCTTAACGAAAATGTATCATAAAAACAAACGGTGTGATATTTTAACAGTAAAATAACTCTCTCTCTCTCTGTCTCTGTCTCTCTGTCTCTGTCTCTCTGTCTCTGTCTCTCTCTCTCTCTCTCTCTCTCTCTCTCTCTCTCTCTCTCTCTCTCTCTCTCTCTCTCTCTCTTTGACTGGGATCCTTAATGAACCTTTCTTCACCTTTGAGGACACCTCTTTAAAATTGTGAAAAGTAGTCACCATAATTATGAGATTTGTTCCGTTTGTTATGTAAATTTTTTTTCAAAAAACTTACGCCCTTAAAAATTGTAAATAAGCAAATCGTTGGATAAAATAAAATCGAGTTGACTTGATCTTGTACAATTCAGGTATCTTAACTTTATCCTTCTTTTTTTGGCGCTCCAGTGTGTTACGGAAATTTTTTGTCATTAGATTTAGCATTTTTCAGAAAGGAAACATGCCGCTTTTTCGAGAAAGAAGCAAGTCACATCGTACTGTATACCCTGCAAATGACTACTCTGAATTCTCAATCTAAAACTTGCGTTCAAAAAAATGTAACAATGTTCGACCTATTTTCTCTTAGTTCAGACTGTTGATAGAACGGTGCACTTTGATGCTGCTTTTTTAAAAATTTTTCCCGCCCATTGATTTGAGAAAACCATGCAACATTGTCCGTAGCGTGCGCTGCGAACCATTCTCTTAAATTCGGAATATACAGCATATGTAAAGCAGTCAGTCGACACTTTCTTTTTTTTATAAAATTGATAAAATGAATGAAAATAGTGAACATTTTTCACACAGAATGTATGGTTGTCTTCATTATCACTGTCATATAATACCACCAAAAACAAATAAAAAATAACAGAATCAAAAATGGTGTACTACTTTTCTGGGTTTTTCTTTCTTTCTTTCTTTCTTTCTTTCTTTCTTTCTTTCTTTCTTTCTTTCTTTCTTTCTTTCTTTCTAATTCAGCCCATCACTTAAAACACTAGTCTCCAGATTTACTGTACCGCATTGCAGTAACGCATGTATGCGTGCGTATTTATGTGTGTGTTATCTTTCGCCTATACTCATCGTTTGTGCAAAAATTTAATAAAGAAATAGCAAGCATTGACGAAAACCATTTAATTTAGCCGTGTAGGTGTATGTCGTCGTTTTCAATTTTTCTGCAAGTCACTTCTGGGGCTATGAGATTGTAAAAAATATTTTTCATGAGGTACCAAACTAATTTATTTCTTCGCTGGTCTTGTTTGTTCTGTCATCCTATCAAATTTACCACTGTTATTCTTTCATCCTCTCGATCTCATTTTGTAGTGGATGCAAATGGCGTTGAACGTGAGATAATAATATCATCTTGAAGATCGCACAAACTTCTACCAACACATTTTGAAAGATGTTGTGTGACACGCATCACCATTCTCACTTGGTGTCTGCTTTTTTCTTGGAAATTTAATCGTTTCATCTTGATCATAAAAGTTATTTTGACTACTTTTTTCACTTTTCTTGAGCTCTTTTCATTTCATGTTATAGGCGTAAGCTCTCTCTCTCTCTCTCTCTCTCTCTCTCTCTCTCTCTCTCTCTCTCTCTCTCTCTCTCTCTCTCTCTCTCATCTTTCTGGAGTTGGTTTTTAGGTTTCTCAGATGTGGTAATAATTTTTTGGGACCAAACATATTTCTTTTGGCGAAAACCAGGGCTCTTTCGTTTTCTGGCAAAAGTGGAGAGCGTTGATTTAGGCTCACGTATGTCTTCTTCGAAATCCCTGACACGGATTTGAGCTAACACATTAGATTGTGTATGAGGCGACTCATTTGACTCACTTTTACACGCAGCGTGTCACTTTATACAGGGTGAATGTCTTAAAGTCAGAGTATTCATTCAACTCTAAAACGATCCAAATCGAAGAGGCAACACTGCTTGCCTTTCTGGTTAGGGATTTAGCACAACAGACCGCTGTTGCCATCAAAACTTTGGGTGTGTTATTCGAAATTTTCCTTCAGAGAAGACGACGGACGACTCATCCCCAAGAGATAAAAGTCAAAATGCTTTCTATATATGTTAGGATACAGGACATTGGGCGCCAGAATGCCTACAACATGAAAGCAAAGGATAGCTAGGAGAGTACTGAGTACTGGCAGCTATGGCAAAGGAGTAGGACCTAATATTCCAGAAAGTATGCGCATTGTTGTATTATGATATGGATTTTATCATGATCTTCTTCTCATTTCCTTCTTTGAGAAGGAATTACGCATCTCTTATGAGCGGCCGATCCATCAGTAGAGAGATAGAAAGAAGGAGAAAAAGGGGCGTGACACAGATAATGTAGGCACAGCTACATTTCTTTGGATAAGTTGGCTAGCAAGAAGGTATCAGGGATCTGAAATAAGTACAATGAGTTCTCTTGTAGTTTGGAGCAAGAAGCCGAACTGATTTATTCATATATATATATATATATATATATATATATATATATATATATATATATATATATATATATATATATATATATATATATATATATATATATATATATATATATATATAATTGATTTAGAGGATATATAATACTACTTTCCAAAGATACACTTCACAAAACATTTATATTGAAAAATACACAGAATGCACTACAATGGTTTTCTTTTAAGTTTACTAACTTCATATGTTATAGCTTTCGCATTTTAGAATTTATTACAAATAATAAATCTTGACTTAATTAAAGATTATAAAATAGTTGCGATTAATGCAACAATCATTTTAAAGAATATATTTTACTTAATTTGTGGTAAAGTACTAATTTAGAATAGATTACAAAACATTATTCTTTATTCCTGAAAGATTATTTAAATTTCCAAATTAAATCTAAACATGAAGGCGGTAAGCATTTTAATCTTTAAACCATTAGCAAAAATACAATATCAATTCTTAAAACAATAGAACAATCCATTATATTATAATATTTAGAATAAAAAAGAATTCACAATTACATTGTAACTAAGAAGGTTACAAACATAAAACTTTAACTTCCAAAGGTACTTAGTTTCTAAGAAATTTTAGGACATAAAGAAAAGGTCTTACCTGAAATAAGTACAGTAAGTTCTCTTGTAGTTTGGAGCAAGAAGCCGAACTGATTGACTAGCCTCTCCCGGGCTTATTCATACTAGATCACGACATCTCGTAACCTTTTGAGGTGAGGAGGCTAGCACACGGCTCCCAACTAGCCAGAACTGGTTTTATCCCATAGAACTATGTATGTTTTACATTTTTATTTCTGACCTTGGATTTAACCTCCAAGCCAACATATTCATTTTTTGAGAATAGGTCAAGAATTTTTGCTACTGAGTGTAAGCTTAGTGAATTTATACATGTATAGTACGGCAAATTTGTACCGGTTATAAACTGCACTAATTGTAATAGAACAATTTCAAAATGAATATAACTCAATTAAATAAATTAAATTACACGTGTTTTAATGGAAATTATTCCCAATATAATTTAATGAAAATGTGTCCAAATAAGAGTTAGTTTTAATACAATTTAGAGACACTTCTAATGTTCTTATTTATACTTAAATTTTACCTCATAACAGGTGTATTGAGCTGAACGTCAGTTAACTTAGTGTGAGATGATTGAATCCAGGCAAGAGCGCAATAATTGGCTGTCGAATGAAAGAGGCATGTTCACTAGCTCCCCAGGTTTAGCCAGCCAGTTTGAGGAGTAGGTTGTTTCGAGTCCTAAATTTTGCTGCAGTTTTCTTTAGGTAGTTGTAGATTATCAGTGAAATGTCCAGAGTCACACCGAATTATATTGGTCTCGGGTCGTGTTTAAACAGCTGTCCACAGAGGAGGATGCAAAGCTCACGGTTTGCATTTCCTTTGCTAAGGTGGAAGACGCTGGAGACTATTTTTGCTCTTGGCTATAGACTCCATTTCTTAAAAAGTCCATCGTATTCTCTAAGTCTTTATTTAGTACCCTCTCTAGCTCAACAAATAAGTAACTTTGGGTCCCGAGAGCGATGTCATCTGCATAAATAAACGTTTGCAAATGTGTTATAGGTACACCATTAATATAAACATTGAAAAAACTTTGCGAAAGAATAGACTCTTGTGGGATTACATTAGTCTAACACCTCCATAAACTGCATCTCTGTCTGTCTGTCTGTCTGTCTGTCTGTCTGTCTGTCTGTCTGTCTCTCTCTCTCTCTCTCTCTCTCTCTCTCTCTCTCTCTCTCTCTCTCTCTCTCTCTCTCTCTCTCTCTCTGATGTGCACTCTGAAGCGCCTGTTGCGAAGGAACAGTTCAATAGCTTCAACTATCTTGCGCCGCAATACTCTGGAAATTTTCAGCAGCAGTCCTGCATGCCAGACCGTGTCATGTGCCATTGTTAGATCCAGAAAAACAAATCCAGCTATATGGTTCCTCTGAAACCCGTTTCCAACAAATGCAGTCAGGGCAAGGACTTGTTCGCAAGTACTATGGCCATGCCTGAAGCCTGCCTGTTTAATAGTTATGATATTCTCTATGTCAGGACCAATTCTTTGGATAATCAGACACTCCAGTGCCTTAACACAGACTGAAAGCAAGGATATCGGTAGGTAACGTGTTGCGATCTTTGCCAGGCTTTGGTATCACAATAAACTATGCCTGGTGCCACAAAGTCGGCATGCACTTTTCATAACAACCCGGGTGTAACAAGCAGCAATCCATATTTTTTTTTTTTGCATTTGGGCGAAGATACCTCAGGAACTCAGGCAGGACGTTGTCATATCCTGCTGCTTTACCTGTTTTGATGCTGCATAGCACTGTTTCACGTTCTGTTGTTGCCTCTGGAATATTTTGATCTAGTTCATCTGACTTCTGACGGAAGTATTGTCGCCATTCATCTTGTACTTGGCTTCGGTGCTGTTTCTCCACGTGTGATTGCCAGTTGTAATAAGTGGCTAGCTACATTATTTGGCTTGACAACGTGAAGAACTTGAGCTAGTGGTAGTTGAGCGAAGCCAGCTTCAGCATTTCCGGCTGGAGTGAGTAAAGTTGAGTAATCGTGTAGTTTTCTCACAGCCAGTACGCTTGACAGTGTCCAGGAATCGATGAGAAGATCTACCATATCTGGGTCTCCAGACACTGCATATTCCTTGAAAACAATCTACCATTCTTTACCCATACAGGGTACATAGACTGGACAACAACATCGATGGACAGACTAAGTGGCTGCCTTAAATATGAATATTTGGAATCGGTGGTAAAATTCCATGATTGGGATGCAGTGAAATCGTGTGATGACTATGCTACACTCCAGTACATCAGCGTATTTCATCTATTTTGCTTTGCATAAGTTTCAGTGTCACTGTGAAGAGATGTGTATTGCCGGCAGCTGAAGTCTCATATGGATAAGTATTGGTCTGTGCTGACTCTGTGGGAAGTCATATAGAACAGTTTGGCTTACTGGCAGAGGACGTTCACCAATGGAGATGACTCAGCAGAGGTCCGGTGAATAGCTATCTTGCAGAATGAAATGCCCAACATTTCTTGGAGTCGTAGTTCAAAAGCAGGTCATTGTTAATTGTCCATTCTAACAAGTGTTATTCTTCTTCATCGGAATGGGAGTAGCCCAGTCAAGGTGATGAAATAAAGCCAAAGACTACAGTGGTATATCGACCTCGTCTGATAGGTGAGTCTCCTGCAGACAGATTATGTAAACATTATGGAGGTGGGCTGTAGTGCTGATGATTGCTAGTTTGGCTGCAGAGATCCTTGACTTTAAGTTGTAAAATCCGTAGGGCCGGTCAGATGGCTTGAAAATCAGTAAACATTGGCACGTCGGTAGCTGCTCTTGATAATGGCATGTAACCTGGATTCATTGCTGAATTTGGTTTGCAAGTTGGATTCTTTATTTCCATAGCCTCGGACGGATCAATAGCTGAGTACTGGCGGAGAGCGCAACATGAATGCGAATCCATGCTTCCCATGGAGCATGATGTAAGGTACAGATATTTTGTGAAATTTCATCGCTCTCTTACATTGTTAGCAAACACATTTTGGATAGTGAGCATGACATGCTGGATAGTAAAGATGGTGTGATTGATCAAAAAATATTTTTGTGGTTTAATGGATAGTATATTTTGTTAGATTTCATCGCCTTCTATGACACTCTAAGCTAGCACATTACATTTTTGAATGATCTGTTAGGTGATAGATTGTGGAGATGGTGTAATGGATAATTGTATGGGATGTTCAATGGTACATAAAGCGTGTATATTTTTTTTTTGCTTTCATCTCCTCTTTACTCTAGTCTAACACAAGGTGGTATTTAAGGGGTGAAGTATGATATAGGTGATGTTTTTGATATTATGTTTGTGAGATTTATTCTCCTTCTCTTACATTCTATGCTAACTTATGGCGTTTTGGATAGAGTGAAAAACTGGACACTTGTGATTGTGTCTATGGGATGTTCAATATAATATGGATGTGGAATGTTGTGTACGGGATGTTGTGTACGGGATAGTCTTTTAATGAGATTTCATCTTCTTCGTTTACATTCTGAGCGAGCACACGACATTTTGTGATTGTGTGTTTAGGGGTGTAAATGTATAGTACTTTGTGGTGTAAGGGTTGGTGTATGTTGTGAAATTTCGTCTTCTTCATTTACATTCTAAGCTAAAAGAGAACTTTTGGAGTGTGTGTGTGTGTGTGTGTGTATGTTGGTATTTGTTTGTCTCTATAAAACTCCCTTTGTCCCTATCAAAGTCATTTCACCAACCTACCCCATAGTGTCCATTTCAGTGACATCAAGGAAGCTAGAAATTTTGAGGCTATAAATATAGACTTTGGTTTTTTCATAGGAATCCCACAATCTATAGCTATAAATAGATACTAGAGTTTTTAATCAGGATAGTCACACCAGCTGAGGTTATAAATATATACTAGGTTTATCCAATTTAGTCTCATTCAATGTTCAATGACATGTATAGTCATGGACAATTTCATAATTTTAGCGTTACTTTTAGTCACATCCATTTTGACGCTGGTCGTTTCCTTGATTATAGCTATTTATAGCATCATTACCCTTATGCAAATTCACGAACACCTCCAACATAATTTCAGGTCTAGGTAATGCCTGATATATAAATTTCGGGCTTGTATTTGCATATGTTTGTCTCTGATTCTGGTGTTTATTTGCTTTCTGCTCCGCTCCACAAAATTAAGCCACTTGTAACATTGTTGCCATTGTTTCCTTAGTGTCCAGTACCACTTGTTCTTATACAATCTCATCCATGTTCAATTCCTATCTAGTACCACCTATTGTCCCACCACGTTAAATTCCCAATGTCCCTAGACAGTCATAATCACATGACACATTGCAAAATTATCTCTTGTCTCTAGACAGGCCCACGCAAGTTAAATTCCCATTGTCCGTAAACAGGCCTAATAGATTGTCGCTTTTGTTACGACCCTGTAGTTGAAGTGTGTGTTAAGAAATGAATTCTATATAATTTTTTTTTTATTAAATATTATTATTATTATGATTATGTTAGCATGGGTCTAATATGTTGTTAGAAAAATCGGGTTTACTTAAATCGTAAATGTGACTCATGTAAGCAAGAGCTGTGCATGATGGTAAATTTGTCGCAAGTAAACATTCAGGAATAGATACGAAAAAATGATTGGCTGATATTTGGTCAGGCTTTCCTAATGTCCAGATGCATTGCGAAATTACACGTGTCCTCCGTGCGCGTGTACATGAAGCGACGTATTTGCTTCGTTTATATGCTTAGTTATTTGTAAGAAAGACAAAGTCTGAGTCACAGTCACATTGGAAGACAGAGTCGAAGCAGATTTTAACATCTTAAGAGTCCACAGCTTCTATTACCTTTAAAAGTCGTTGTCATATCCTGCTGCTTTGCCTGATTTGATGCTGCATAGCACTGTTTTACGTTCTGTTGCTGCCTTTGGAATATTTTGATCTTGTTCATCTGACTTCTGACAGAAGTAATGGTGACACTTGGTGACGTACTTCTGTTCCTGTGCTGTATTTAAAAGGTATTTTTTGCTAGAAGAAATTGTCTGTGTCTACGTAGAAAGACATGTTTTGTCAGTTGAGCTAATTGTACTTCGTCTTTTTAAATAATAATTTCCTGGAGAACAACACTACTGGTTAAGACAGACATTTTTTTAAATCTTCTGAATTGGAACGGAACAATAAAAACATTGCTTCTGTGTAAAATCTGGATATTTGTGTTAGCCTTTGTCTAACATCATTCGCCAACTTAGACCGGAACTGAATTTAGGCCTTGTTAATTTAGAATTGTTCATAGAACTTATCTTTAGAACAAAACTATTTTGATCGTTTTCGTAAATCGTAAGTCTTGTTTCACATGTTTAATTTTTCCTATATTTTCTAGGAAATAAATATTTTGTTAAAATTTAAAAAGCTTGTTGTCTTCGCTCTTTCTTTTGCTACTTTGAACGAGCCGACACGTAACGCTATACATTCCAATCTTGATGCTAGGGTACGGCCTTCTAAAGTTAAGAGGCCAACGTGCCCTACATTACTACTACTGTGAGATAATGGTATATATATATATATATATATATATATATATATATATATATATATATATATATATATATATATATATATATATATATATATATACCATTATCTCATTGATATATATATCAATGTTTTCTCATTACCCAAACATTTGATTCAGAAAATGTTTCGTAAATTAACTCTGTTGAAGCTATCCATGTAAATATTTTATTTTCCTAATCTATGACAAACTTATACAAACTTCAAAAATAGTATGTTGTTAATTAATGATAACTTTAACCGGACGAAATGCATGCAAACATAAACAGATAATCCAGATTGTCTTAATCTCAGTCAAATTTGTACACGTGACTGGTAATTTGAGTACCACAACAAAAAGGTAAATCGCGCCATTGACAGAATTTGTTCTGGCTGACTACATCTAGCTTCTGAGAAATGACTGCAGGTTAATAACACCAAACCTTATTTAGCTCATCAGGTTATAATCTTGCACACTCGACATTTGCTCAAAAAATGTAATTCGTAAATACGCCCAAAGCCAATGTTGTTGTTTACTGGATCCTGGATTGATAATAAACATGATGCAACCTTCTGCATGTCACGAAAGGTAACTAGTGAAGGCTAGAGCAGCAAGTCATTGTGGTTATTGTGGCAGACTCGCGATTGTAAGTTTGCGGGTTCTAATTATATCATGTGATTAGACCAGTTCGGCTACTCTGTAGAGTCAGTGAGCTAGGCGCTTTATTTCAATTGCATTGATACTTGGTGACGTTCCTGTGCTGCATTAAGCCCTCCCACCACGCACTGTGTTCGCATTACAATTTATCTGGCAATTATTAATGAATTGGGGTTTTAATGCAAAGTAGTACATTGGAAACTTGTATCCTTTCTGGAGTGGCAATTCTTGTAAGTCTGCAAACTAGAAATAAAATTCTGTCGAATAACAGTAATTTAATGCGCTATTCATAAGCTAACCATATTCTCCCAGAACAAACTGTCGTTGGGCAATTATTTTAGGTTACAAATACAAAATGTGATAGCCCAAAGAATGAGTAAAAACACATTTGGATAGAATTTGTCTACATGATAATTCTCTCCAATTGTCGTGATTTGTTTTTACATTCACATACTTGTACCCTGACTGATAACCTCTTCAATCACACTGACTCTAAAACTGACTACTTGGTCGATGTGTCACATACGCATTTAATCATGCATACTTGATTTGGCTTTTGATACAGCTGTTACAGTCCGTATTACTGTGTTACACACCTAGATTTGAACTATTCATAAATCTTCTCTGACGTCCTTCCATAGGTATTGTTCAAAACAATTAATTGAACACAAATTTTAAATTCGTTTCGACTTTTAAACATGCAGTCAACCATATCGAAAAAATAAAAGATACGGTACGTGATAAGTACAAATCTGCATTAGCGTTTTGTTTCGAGGAGAGAGAGAAATAACCCGTTTAATAATTGTTACGAATACAATTCGGTCTGACGACATATTCCTACGCCATATTAAGTTTGTTTTCCCGCCAACTCAAAGCAAAACAAGCATGCAGTTAGCAATTATGATAGATAGATAGATAGATAGATAGATAGATAGATAGATAGATAGATAGATAGAAGAAAATTATTAGTTAGATATATAAAACTTGTTTAAAAGTTTATGTCCAAATGCCGTGCTCACAGGGAGCCCCGCGCGTGAGTAGCAGGTGGCCCCACCAAAATGATCCCAATCGGGCCTCGCATTTGCTAATGCCGTTAACAACGTAATCGTTACTTAAAATGTGACCATTGTTATTTTCTTGCGCACGTTTATGGAGTATTATGCATACAATGAGTGAATAGACATTCTATGCTTTGGTGATATTTCGAGGAATATCTAAGCCATTTTGAAATTCTGGAGACGCTCTCCTCACCCACTCAAAACAACAACACACGACTTGATTATGTCCTGTGTAATAATGTTAAAATATTGAGAAAAGCGTAAAGAGGGGATATGTAATAAATAAAAAATGACTCACATTTGTGTTATGTTCTGGCTAAAGAACTCGTTATTTCCAGACACACACAGACACACAAATGCAGCTTCATCCATCGTGACAGTGCAATAGTTTGAAAGCAACCTCCAGTATACTGTCGGATAGATCGGATTTAACATCAGTTCATTCTTGAAGAAAAAAAAAACAATAAAGCGTATGAAAAAAATTCGAAAAGCTTCAGACGAAATATACCTATTATAGTTATAAAAAAATTATGTGTTTAAACATTATTTGTACATGTGCGTTTATATAACAAGAAACCTCCCGAAGTAATGTAAATTTTGGTATTAAATAACTAGAAGCCTCCCGAAGTAATGCAAATTTTGGTATTAAGTAAGGAGGAGCATTCCAACGTTATGGCCATCGTGTTGTTGTTGATACAATTGTTGCGAACGTTTGCCTTAATTATTAAATGGATATGAAAATTCTCGTTGCTTGGAAAATCTATGTCTGACCATTTGATGGATGCCAAAATAACATTACTGAAAATACAATTTTTTGGTTAATGTACCCTTACCTGTGAAATCTAGAGTTCAAAGGATAAAAAGATGCATCATTATAATTCACTACTCCTATAAAGAGGGGAAAGTGTCATTTATAACGTTTACAGCAATCTAAAGCTGTGCTCGAGACGTTTGAGCTAGAAACGAAGATGAAGGTAGTTAATGAATCAGAATCTGCTTTCCAAAATTTAAAAAGCAATGGTCCCATTTTAATATACTACTGGAACATACCATAGGAAGGTATAATTTTAATGTACCATTGGAGCGTACCATTGGAAGGTACCATTAACATCAACCAGTCTAGCATTGACAATATCATTTAAGAAATAGAACTCTAGTACCTTCTGTTGAGGTCAGGGATTCCGAGTGGTCCAGCCGTCTAAAGCGATCACCGTTACGGATCAATGCGTTATCACGTCTGTCTGTGTGGGTTCGAGTCTGTGGTAGGGCCATTGTAGGTATCTGAGAAATATTTGATACGGCGGCGGCTGGGTTAATTTTTATTCTAATGACATATGATAACGATCATTTTGAAAGAAATTTTCAAATACGTGAAAGAAAGTGAGATGTACGATGAATATAGTCGAAACCATGGCATAGTTATGTATAAGGACTTAGTAGTCATTTTCAACAATTGAAAATTGTCGGAAAATTAAAATTGAATGGAGATCATTTTTACTTGATTGATGTGAGGTTTTCTCTCGAGCAAAGTCCTTTTGGTGTTCACACTCATAATATACTTTGATTCATCGATAAAGGTAAGTTCACCATGCAAACCCTTGTAATTCCCTTATGAGCAATAACTCGTGAGTAGTGAATGGGGATACTATAGCGACAATGGGAGTTATCATTAATAACCAGCGTGGGATACTATAGCGACAAGATTTTTGGCGACAAATGAAACTGCCGAGCCTTTATAGCGACAAGGGGAATTTTGTATTAGCACACCCTGGGACTGTATAGCGACAAGAGAAATGGCCCCAGGTAACATGACATCACGGTACTGAACACTTGGTAACAGTGTAGCAAGGAGCTGACCTAGTTGTCCTAAATACGCGCAGCTAGCACTACAACTCTAGGGAGGGACCTATAAAATAGAGACATAGAAACCGACATATATTACTATAAAACCTAGAGTTATATATAAAGCATTACATAGACTTGGAATATGTTAATGGTGTTCATAAATTTGCATATTTATAATGATGCTATAAATAGTTTTAATCAAGGAAAAGACTAACACCAAAATGGATGTGACTAAAAGTATCGCTAAAATGACGAAATTGTCCCAGAACTTAACCGAGACTAAACATGTCCCTGAACATTAATTTACATTGGTTTAGACTAAAATTAATACTAAAATTGCGACATTGTTCAATACTATAGTGGAAATTAAGAAAATCTGGAACATTAATATTCAAGTGACTGTGACTAAAAGTAACGCTAAACATACGAAATTGTTCCAGAATATGACGGAGACTGAACTTATCGCAGTAGATTAAGTTCTATCAGGGTTCCTGCAGGTCATGGAATCCTGGAAAAAAATTTGGAATTTAAAAAATAAATTTTAAGGGTCTTGAAAAGTTATGGAATTTCTCAAAAACCATGAAAAGTTTTGGAAAAGTCCTGGAATTTGTGACAATGGAGTTAATGATATTGATTACTTTAAATTTTATAGAGCACCGAGAACCGATTAAATAAAATGATAAAATTACAATCGATAAATGGTTTCAATTCATATAATAAGAGTAAGTTCTCCTAATGGAAGTATCACATGATTTCAGGTGTAGTTCACTAAATAAAAGAAAGCAACTGGAAAGTAATGTATTTTGTTAATATTGTAAGTAGGAACACATACAAAAACTACTAAGAATTGTTTCCTTTTTTCTTTTCAATATAAATTACATTGATCATTCGATTATGACATGAATTACTACATAAAGTCAAAGTGTGCTTGCCCATGTAAATTTAAAAAGTACATATTAAATATATTTGTTGTTAACTTATTTCTTATTTGTTATTTTTTATGTTCATTTACTTGACAATGCAAGATAGCGCGGTCCTTGAGTTTTATGAAATGGCCCTGGAAAAGGTTTGGAAAAGTCATGGAATGTATTTTTGTTAAGTCTGCAGGAACCCTGTTATATTTGCTTAGTCTAAAAGTAGAACTAAGATTACCAAAATCTCCCAAACCATAGTAGAGACTGAGAAAAACTCTGGAAGATTGTATTCAGATTGCCTTGACTTAAAATATTCCACTAAATTTCAGAAAAGATAGCGGACTTGAATGGAAACTGGTAACTAGTCAGATGTATTGGTTGTTAGAAATAGTTAAAGACGAAGTGTAACACTAAATTCTGAAATTGCACCTGGCTTTAGCGGAGACTGAAAATAATCCATAGATAATTTTTTAAAATGTTACCAAGACTTAAAGTAGTACTGAAATTATCTAAACTCATACCGACCATCGTGGAAACTGAAAAATTGTAAATAAAAATTAAACTAAGCGATACTATTACATCTATGGTAATTAGCATTATGGGACCCTACTTTTTTAAATAGAGTGTCAAATTTTATAGCGTTAATATTAGCATTAAATGACCCTACTTTGTACTATAGAGTCAAGATTTATAGCGTTAAATGGAACACCCTGGGACACTAACAGGAAGTTTGTATGGGAACAATAGGAATGGAACAGATAAGGTAACGTCTCATTAATGGACACATGCAACCGAGAATAATGTTTTTGTGAGTTAAACACAAATTATAAAACAACTAAAAAAGCTTTTCAGGCAAGAAAGAATAAGTCTTTTCGAGACAGTGGACTGACCCTCTAAAAGGTTTTTATCGCGAATGCATGCTATCCTCACCACCGAAACGAGTAGCATAAAACACAACATATACTATCGCATCAACGAAATGAGCAGCACAAAACACACCCTATACCATCTCATCAACGAAAGGAGCAGCATAAAACCCAAAATAGACCATCTCGTCAACGAAAGAGAAGCACAAAAAACACACCCAATACTATCTCCTCAACGAAAGAAGAAGCACAAAACCCAGAATATACCATCTCATCAACGAAAGAGAAGAACAAAACACACCCTATACTATCTCATCAACGAAAGAGAAGCATAAAACCCAAAATAGACCATCTCATCAACGAAAGAGAAGCATAAAAACACACCCTATACCATCTCAACAAAGAAAGAGAAGCACACAAACAGACCCTATACCATCTCATCAACGAAAGAAGAAGCATAAAACCCAAAATATACCATCTCATCAACGAAAGAGAAGAAAAAAACACACCCTATACCATCTCATCAACGAAAGAAGAAGCACAAAACCCAAAAGAGACCATCTCATCAACGAAGGAAGAAGCCAAAACACACCCTATACTATCTCATCAACGAAAGAAGAAGCACAAAACATACCCTATACCATCTCATCAACGAAAGAAGAAGCAGAAAACCCAAAATAGACCATCTCATCAACGAAATGAGCAGCACAAAACACAAAATCTACCATCTCATCAACGAAAGAAGAAGCACAAAACACACACTATACCATCTCATCAACGAAAGGAGCAGCATAAAACCCAAAATATACCATCTCATCAACGAAAGAGAAGCACAAAAACACACCCAATACTATCTCCTCAACGAAAGAAGAAGCACAAAACACAGAATATACCATCTCATCAACGAAAGAGAAGAACACACCACACACTATACTATCTCATCAACGAAAGAGAAGCATAAAACCCAAAATATACCATCTCATCAACGAAAGAGAAGCACATAAACACACCCTATACCATCTCAACAACGAAAGAGAAGCACAAAAACACACCCAATACTATCTCCTCAACGAAAGAAGAAGCACAAAACACAGAATATACCATCTCATCAACGAAAGAGAAGAACACACCACACACTATACTATCTCATCAACGAAAGAGAAGCATAAAACCCAAAACAGACCATCTCATCAACGAAAGAGAAGAACAAAACACACCCTATACCATCTCATCAACGAAAGAAGAAGCATAAAACCCAAAATAGACCATCTCATCAACGAAAAGAGAAGCACAAAAAACACACCCTGTACCATCTCATCAACGAAAGAGAAGCAT
Source organism: Potamilus streckersoni (assembly GCA_016746295.1). Classification (NCBI taxonomy): domain Eukaryota; kingdom Metazoa; phylum Mollusca; class Bivalvia; order Unionida; family Unionidae; genus Potamilus; species Potamilus streckersoni. The sequence continues at coordinate 60,696 of JAEAOA010000864.1, read as the reverse complement.
AAAACCAAAAAAATATACTATTTCATCAACGAAAGAGAAGCACAAAAAGCACACCCTATACCATCTCATCAACGAAAGAGAAGCATAAAACCCCAAAAATACCATCTCATCAACGAAACGAGCAGCACAAATTATACCCTACACCATCTCATCAACGAACGCGAATGTAAACACACACACACACATTTTTATTGAAGTGAGTGTTTATAGTTACACTTCACAATATTTAGACAAGTTGGCAAAATGGTAAATTGAAAAGTATTTCTTTTCTAGAGATTTGGTTAGCCCTGAAAAGGGCTGTTTAATTGAACTCCAATGACATCTGGCTAATGCTGACATCTTCCAGGACGAGCACCGCACACACATCGTCGGCTCCAGTCATTCTCCCATTTTATTGCTCTGACCTGCAGAGCGAACGGAGCTTGAGTGGCTTCACTATCCCACTCCTCCGTTTGTGGAATAGTGAAGACCTGCTGAACCTCTTGTCTTCGGGGTCAGAGTCGGGATTGAATAACTGGTCTCATTTCCTGAGGTCTTGGTCTCTGCGGTGCAACTGCTGCTGCTGCTGCTGGAGGTGTCCTCACCTCAGGTAGCACCTCACACACACAAGTTTTATCATAGGGTGTAACAGGATCCTCGCTGGTTCTCTATCTCCTCTTCTTTCTTTTTTGTATCCTCCTCTTCCTTAAGTTTCACTTCTTCATAATCAGTTCGTCCAGGAGACGTCTGGCATGTTTCAGATGCATTTGGAGTTCCGAAAGTTTTTGTAGTCTACTACTACTCAAAAGAAAATGTTGACGAGTCCACAATGGGAGCTAGACTGACGTATGCTCGTGTTTATATCCTTGGAGAACGGACGTTATGGAAAACATCCCCTAACTTTTTATTATGATATGAAACACGCGGACTTAAAAGAAGTTCTCACGTTAACTTTTTTGACTTACCAACACAGTCAGATTTTTTTTGTATGTTGTTGGACAAGACAGAGAGAAAAGGGTGGGTTTTGTTTGTTTCGTTTTGTGGTTTTACTGACCCCCTAAAAATTGAAGTGTTTATAGTCACACTTCTAAAATTTTAAATCTTAATTTTTTTTTGGCAAATGAAAGAAGTATATCTTTTCGAGAGTCTTCAGTAGCCCTGAAAAGGGTTGATTGTTGTTGTTGTTGTTTTTTTTTTTTTTTTTTTTTTGACGAAGAGTAAAGGCAATCTTTGTTGAATTTTACTGTCTAAGATTGCAACCCCGTCTGGCAGCAGGTTTTCCTACACGATAAGGTCTGCTTCTGCGAAAAGAGAAAGTGAAGTCTTTGGTGTCTATTCGACAGTCCACAAATCCTTTGTCTGGTTCTTGTTGTTGATATTGTTGTTGCTGCTACTGCTGTTGCTGCTCTTCTCTTTGCCTCTTCTGAATTCTGTATTTCTCAGTCCATTCTTCTTTTTCTTTCTCAATTTCCTCTCTAAAGACATTCTCAATGAGATCTTGGGCTATAGAGAGCATTCTGACATTCTCTATCTCTTCAGGCTTCGGTATCAGGTTTAGCCTGACACGATGTAATTGAACGTAAGCTTCGTTGAGTTTAGCTAGTCTGGAAGGCATCTTCGTAGGATGACGAGTCAACAGTGAATGGTCAGACTGGAGACCCGTTCGCTTTATATGGTACAAGCGCGGACGGGATAGAAAACATCCCTACTGAGTTTTAGTTATTGAAACGTGAGGATAGCTCATGTCATGAGGAGGGATAGAGAGAAAGTCAAAGAGCATATATTCAAACTGTGGGTCTTTTTTTATAACTAAACAAACGACAGACACGTTTTTTTTTCAAAATACAACATTTTTTATTCAACTAACAATGAATTGAATTAACAAGGAACAAGGAACAAACAACATTTCAATTTAAAATACAAATTATTTTTGACAAGGTTGACAACGTTGTGAAATCATGTGAGATTTCCATTGATTCATATCATGAGGCCATTGATGTACACTACGTTTTCTAGCTAAAGACAAAAGATAACCATAACGGTCACAAAACCATCGATCTACTCTTTCATCATTTCTAGAAGAGTCACGATCAAAAAAAGTGACTAAATGTTCTAAAGAATGTCCCAGACTGCGATGATGAAGAAAATACACACAATATTGTCCACACACCATGGAATCGTTGCTTTGTAACTTCACATTATTGAATCGTGTCGTCTGGGCATTTCTTCTCATAAAGTCAATGATATCGTCTTCCAAAGGTGGTAATCCATACGAATCAAAGTACTCCACACAATTGACCTGAGGAAAGTACACGGCTACCCAGTGAGTTCCTGGAAGATGACTGTCGTCTGTGTTGATGACATAAGCTTGGTGGTCTTGAGTTTTGCGATGTGGGAGTTCATCTTTAGCACACACTACAGGATTCCAAGAAGCAGTATACGAACTGTTATTCAAAAGGTAATAAAGTTCCCAGGTATCCATATTTTCTGCTTGTTTTGTTTCTCTTGTTTGTTTTCTTCACAGGTGATGGTAAGTCATCAATTCAATTCTGACTTTTTGCTTGAAAAGTTCTGACAAGTAACCGTTTCTTCGCCTGGTTTCCCAACTCTGGGCTAAGAGAGCTTCGATGTGATAGATTTCTCGAGTAGTCAGTGGAGGACAGGAATGATCACACAAGCCTTTATACCACTCATGCACCACGGTTTCTTCTGCGATGAGACTCCAAGCTTCGTCCAGATACTCGTCCAATTTTTCTTCTTGACTCATCATGAGACATTTATCGTGTTGAATTTGACTGGGATGATTGTTTTGACATCCATAGCAATCTTTCTTGACCAATTCCGTAATTTTATCTGCCAAATGTTTAGCAAAACAGGAGACTAAATGTTGTTCTTGTTCTGGCCATCTTGACTTCACGACCTCGTTTTCTTTGTCTTCGTCTTTGAAATTGGTTTTCACGGTATCCTCCCATTCCATGGATTCTTCCACTTTCAAAGAAAGATAAGTGTCCTCCATAGTGACTAATAGTCTAGAATAACTTCTCTCAAACTGTTGATTTCTATGGTATTATCGAATTCAGCATACAGGATGACGTTCGTTGTGTGGGGTAGAGGATCTGCAAACTGAAGTTCCACTCGCAGTTGACCGGATTTTATAGGGTGGAAATGTCCCTCGTCACTGCCTTGGTCTGGAGTGAAATCAAAGGCCCACAAAGTGTATCCTCCAGCATAATCGTCGTACGAAATGCCGTGACTGGTGTTGGTTCCTAGTTGACCGGTAGCTTCGTACAGGGACAAGTACGATCTCAAGTAATTCTTCTGGTCAAAGTTAGGTTCAAAGGGTCTGGTACACAGAGTCTTGCCATCGCGACTGACTTCAATTTTGGACACTTTGTAGTGGTTAAACTCAAAAGGATTTTCATTGTTGGCTCCGTTGAAGGCTGCATTGCTAACGATGCCAACGATTAAACGTTTGGGTAACTGGCCTTGGAATAGATGATCTTCGATCTTGGATCGGAGTCCAGTAGCAATAGTGAATGTTTTCACTTCTACACGCCGTATCGGATACTTGGCAGTGGTTCTGCTCAAGGTGTGACTGATGTCGTTTCCCGCTTTAGGTAACACTTCTACGCGGCGCACGTAAAGTCTGGCTTCTTGAATTCTGGTTTTGTAGTGGACATTTTCTTCAGCCATCAAGTGGAAAGCCGTACTGCTACGATTCAATCTCAGACGAATATCTACTCCGTTCAGCAAATACTTCTCCTGCAACCACATGTCCAAATGCAAACGATCCATCAGTTCTAAATTATGGGCTCCCATGATTTTCTTTTGACGAGCAACAAATCCTTTATTGTCTTCATCTAGTTCGTCGAACTTTTCTGGTGTGTCAGGTTTCCAAATCACGCAAGCATCCAGATGAGTGTTCTTGGCCTCCTTTCCGTACGTCAAGAGATTTTCTAGGTACGCTCGGTAAGGGTAAGTATCCATGCTACTGCTGATCAGTTTGTTATTCAAGTACAAATCCACTTCGCTAAACAAGGAATGCATGAAATTGTTGACGGGAGCTACTTTGGCATCATCTGCTAGATTGGAACCGTCGGATTTTTGCACTTTGACTTTCAGATACAAGTAACTGCTATTCAGATCGATGTAATCTTCCGGTTGTCCTTTGATTTCAAACTCGATGGGAGCGGAATCCGTCAAAGAGGAAACAGGATGAAATTCGACAAATTGGGATTCTTGCATGGTCATCATAGTGGGTGGCATGGCAAACAGATCCAGTTCTGACTTGGAACAGGCACAAGACTCTCGATGCATCATTTTCTGTTGTTTTTTTGTTTACAATTTAATAATCAAAAACGTCTAAGTCTCGAACAGTTTTTCTTTTCTTAGTCTTTCTAGCTTTGAGAGTATGAAGTCCTTTGAAAGGGTGTTTTCGTCGTCTTTTTCTACCTTGTCCTTGTTGAAACCTCAGAGAAGCAGGAATGCCTGACTCCTCAGCAAACGTGGCATTTATAGGATTTTCTCGTCGACCCAAAATATCTTTGCCTGTTTGAAGCAAAACATTTTTGCCTGCTCGTAAGAAAGCTTCTTTGGGGTTTTGTTTGTCAATGATGACATCGTGGAGAAATTCTTTACCGTGTGTCATCGCAGCATCTTTCAGGGCGTGCAATCCCCGTGTCACCATTGGTTTTAACACGGGAACCACAGTACGAAAGACCGATTTGAGCATATCCCCTAAACCATGTCCTCGTTGTCGAGTGACTCCTTGGTACACAGGATACATGACTGACAAAAAAGTTTTTTAGAGTACTCTTTTTCGAAAATGGAGTTTCACAGTGACTTTCCCTTGGGTGAATGGAATATTTTGTCCCAGATCTCCTTTTATAGTTATGTTGACAGTGTCAAAATACGACTTACTGACAGGTAAATAGTGAGGATGTACAAATTCACGGTGAACGTGATAGGTGTTTCCACCTTCTTCGTCAGCAGCCATGGCAGAATCCACTTTGAAAGGAATGACACGCAGTAACGGTACAGAGGTGTGACCTACTACGTTGTACTCCACTACATCGGAGTACACAAAAATCAAATTCAGTCCTTGGTTCATTACTACAGGGAAGTGAAAATGTTTGGCAAAATCTAAATTGTTACCTATGGGTGGCATTTTGGTTGGATGATTCTTGACCATTTCGGGGTTTCCACCTAAAATGTGATACAATTCAGGACAAAATGTAATGGCCAAGACTTTGTCATGTGAAAATTTCATCAGGAGGCGACGAGCTATTTTGTGGTATTCAATCTTGACACTTTTTTTAGTTTTCTCCAAGGCTTTTTCAAACATGATATTGAACCTGTCAGCAAGGGTGTTCACCAAATGTTGACCGCTAAAATAATAACCTGAAGGAATTTTCAACATGTAAGTGGTTCGATTAGTGACAGGATTCTTTGTTTTGGGAAAGTCAACTTTATCACTACGTTCATCCATGACTTGTTGCACTTGATCGTCTTCAACTTCTATGGACACAGTGTTTTGAGATTCAACGATGTTTTTAATTTGTGTTGGGTGAATCATTTCTACCAAAGCCACTTCCCAATAGGCTTCGTCATCAAATTGAATGGCCTGAGGTAATTTGGCCGTGTAACAGCACAAAGTGTTTTTGGGAAACACCTCCATGGAACTGTCACTGGGTAAGGTTAAGTAAAATTGGTTGTTCATAATTCCACAGTTCTAGTGTCCGAGGAGTCACTGGAGACCAGAGGAGTGTCTAAAAGAGAATGGTTAGGATGAATGTTGGAACTGACGTTGGACACCAGACTTCCGTTGTTGTTGTTGTTTCCGTTAGAGGAATATTTTAGGGACGGATTGGGAAGAAGGTAACCAATGCAACTGCTGAGTAAAATGGTCCACAATTGTTTGTCTCCTTGTTGTAAACTTAGATTGGCAATGGCTGCACCGATGACACAATACACCACAAAGATTTGGCAGAAAAAGACGATTTGCGTTTTAGGCACACGTTCTCCACACCACACCCACAAGGGTTGCTTTTGTAGATCTTGCAGAGAAGAACTGGGGGAAGAAGCGTTCACAGTAGGAACTGAGGCTGTGTTGAAGACCATGATGGTCACTTCTTTTTATAGTCAATGATTTGAGAAGCGTTAATCCAAGAGTCAAAACTTGACGGATATCCTTTCCAATGTACTTTGACTTCTTTGACAGGTCGTTTTCCCACTTTTCGTGTTCTTCGATCGAGAATGCTTTCGATTTCGTACACGTCGTCTTCTTTTTTGGTCACACGTTGTAACTCGGGTAAGTAAAACGTTCCTTTTAACACTTCTCCTTTCATGTCTTCCAATTTATAGACGGGAGGATAACGACCACGCACTCGTTCAGTGACACGAAACAATTCGGTGGTCCAGTTGGGCAAGTAACCTTTGTCGAAAGTACGTTTGGTTTTGCCAATGCGTACCCAATCTCCTGTGGCTAACTGTCTACCTTTCTTGGAACTAGTGACTGACGGGGACGTACCAAACAAACGCTCGGAGACGGTCACTTCGTTGTCGAGAGTCACTTCTTGAGGGGCACGTCCAATGCTCCGATGGTAAGATTGGTTGTACGATTGAACGAGGTGTGGCAAGATGTCGATGTACTTGAGAGTGTGTTGATGCGTAAAATATTTCCACATGCGTTCTTTCAAAGTGCGTTGAAAACGTTCCACGATACTGGCTTTAGTTTCGGGATTCTCGGTGGTAAAAAAATGAATGTCACGTTTCTTCAATTCTTTTTGGAAAGCTTGGTTTAGAAATTCGGTACCTTTGTCGGTTTGCCATCGAAGAGGGTGACGACCACTTTGTTTCAACACCAGTTTCAAGGCTCGCACTAATTCACTGCTCGATTTGGAAGTCAAAGGCACGACCCAAGCAAATTTGGAAAAGACGTCGATGACACAAAACAAATATTTGTAGCCACGATTGTAGGTGGTCAAATGAGAGACATCGGCTAAATCCGCCTGCCATTGATGATCGATACCTTCCACTTGGGTGCGACTTCTTGAAAATTTTCGTCGAATAGGTTTGTGTAAGGTGTACGTAGCTTGTTCTTGTAACCATCGTTGCACTTGAGGTAAACGGACACTTTTCAGTTTTGTTTTGGCAGCACGATACAATTTTTGAACACCTCCGTAGCCAGCTGGATGAGATGGATCGTAGTAAATGCTAGCTAAGACCTTCTCCATTTTTTTCTTTTTTGTTTTTTTTTTAATAAGTGATCCAATCTTCGCTGATGCTTTTCGCTATGGAGCGAGAGGGTGGTTTGGAAACGGCTTTACGTGTTCGATGTGCCACAGGAGTCGAAGTGGAAGGTAGTTTTGGTAATGGTGTTGGAGGTGGTAATGGTGGTAAGAGAATTTCTTTGGTTTTCTTGTCTTTTTTCACTTCTGGTTTCCCTTCTTTCTTTTTTACTTCTGTCGAAGAAGGAGTGGACATCTTCTTTTTAACCCAAGCTTTAAGTTCTTCTCGTTGAGGTGTAGGGGAAGGGGTCAACAAGGACGTTGCAATTTTACTCGGAAGAGGAGCTGCTGGTGGTGTTTGAAAGACTTCTCGTACCTCTTCTTCAGGTATCCGTGGGGTTGCTTCTGTCTTAACCGCTGAGGTAAGTGGTGGTGGTGGTGGTGATGGACTTTTCATCAGGGCTTTCAAATCTTTCAAAGAAGGTACAGCTGTTTCGTCTAATGCTTTTTGGTGAAAGAGTTGCAGTCGTTGCAACAATTGACCGTACCGTTGAGATTTTTCCGTTTCGGACAAATCGCTACGATCCATCAACGATTGCAATTCGTGTTGTAATTGTGACATTTCGGTCAAATGAGGATTGGGAGGTAATTGTGGGGTCTGTTGTTCTTGCCAACGATGGTATTCCATCCATCGTTTATAAGGGACTAAAGTCAGTTTTCGTCCTTCCATTAGATTTCAAGAATCACGTCTGGGATCTTTTGACTCCAGTGTTCTCCTTTTATCTTCGTCCTCCCAGGACAGTTCCAAGTGATCCCATTACTCCTTGCAACAAGGGTTGTGCTATGTTTCCCAGCAAGGGTGCTAACATGGGTGCTAACAGGGGTAAAATAGCAATTCCTCCGCGTTGCACCAACATCTTTTTCTTTTGACGAATAGGAATTTTCTTTTGGACTATTTGGCGAAGAACGTGTCGATGTTTGGCTAAGCATTTTTTCTGATGTGCAGACAAAGGAATCGTGCCTTTCAAAACATTCAGACAACATTCGCACACGGTATCAATGACGTCCTTCGAGGCGGTTTGAATGAGTTTTTTTTCGCATGGGTGAAGGAGCTTTGGACAGGACAGACAACATGTCCCAATGTTTGACTAAACGAGGAGGTAGTCCTTTTCTTTTCTTTCCTTTAGGAGTAGAAGAGGAATGGGTTTTGGAGGGTGACATTTTTTTTGTGAATTGTTTCCAGGGCAGACACCAAAAAGTACACTAACGTCAATCACTTGGGTACATGACCTTTTATCCTTTTTTAGCACAACGAAACTGTCTTGTTTCCTTTTGGAACAGGAGAACGATACATCTTTGGGTACACGACAGCCACTTAACTTCATAGTTCGTCCTTGTTAGCCCTTATCCATATGGACTTTGTCCCTGATCAGTTTTTTTGTTGTCTCTCTTTAATAAATTGCTCAACCTTTCCCAACATGTTGTCAATATGTCTGTAAACAAAAAAAGGACTGAAGAAACCGCCTCTTTGGTGACTCCTTTTTTTCTTGGAACGACTGTGTCTTTTCTGTAGGTGTCGTCGATGCTGAACTAAACGTTTCTTAGGATGACATGACTGACGTTTTCGTTTTCCTTTTCCTTTTTGCACAGAAGAACGACGATGGTGATGGTGTACACTTCTTGGTGGTGCCATCTTGAGGTGATTAGCAGCACAAAAAAACCACACTGATGTTAAAATGGACCTCGGGTCTTTTTATACTGGAATGCGTCGCCACTGATTGTCTTTACGTCGTATCAACTTGATGACAGGCAACACACGTCGTGGAGGAGTTCGCAAAGGGCTAAATCGAGCCAATTCTTGGTTGGACAAATCCAGTAAACTTTGTAACACACCTGTTCTCTCTTGGACTTTGATTTTTGGGGCAGGTACTTTGTGAGCAGCAGCCGCTGCTGCTAAAGAAGAAGCGGGTATTACTGATGTAGAAGACATTTTTGGAGACGCTCTCATGTAGGTTGAAACTCTTTTTGGTGGTCTTTTCTTTTTCGTTTTCTGGGGTGGTGACTTGGTTTTACTACCGTGGTTCTTTTTCTTTTTCTTCTGGGTACGTTTGGGAGTAACTTGTTTCTTGGGGACAAGTTTGGGTGCATTGGGATCCCATTTTAGGAGGGAACGAATGATGACACCTCCTAGTGAACCACTACCTCCAGGTTTCAAAATGATTTGCTTTTTGGTTTGAGTGTCAATGCGAGGATCAGCTAGTTGCGTCAAGGCTACTCTGTTTCTGTCAAAAAACGTTTGGTTTGATGTGGAATCTGAATGATGCCTTGCAGTAATTGACGTGCTGTCACCGTAAACCATCGTAAGACTTCTTTGAGATTGGCTTCTAAGACACGAGCACGTATTTGTGGATTTTTCTCGCGACTAATGCCATACAAGGCACGAATCAATTTAACGGGAAGATGAGACTGAAGGGACGTCATGTTGACAATGTGTGAGACAGAATCCAAGTAACCAAGGTTTTTATACTATTTTTGTCTTTGCTGGTCATGGTTAAGTCGACGACGGGGATGAGTACACGACAGGTCCACCGTCTTGACACCAGTGGTGAAACAGATGGGTACGAAATCGCAAATAATCGGGGGTAGTGGGTTTCAAATCCACGAGTAAATAGGCGTGTGGAGTTTGAGTGGCATCTTCGTACGCATGAGTTAGCCAAGGTGTTCCTAACTGTTTGGCTAAGACTTGCATTTGCGATTTATCTCTAGGACTTTTAAACAAGACCACGTAATGAGCATTGAGACTGATAGTACGATGGGCTTTACTTTGTTGAAACAAATTTTGAGTAATGTAAATGACACTGGCATTACGATGATGCCCTTTGCGTGTAAACCATAGCTTAATTTCTTCTTCGTCTTCTCCTAACATGTCATCAAAAATAACCAAATGGGTTTGACTGGGGTCAGACACGATACCGTCGTCTTCGACCGGAATGCCTTCCACAAACACAATGGATTCACCTTGACTTTCTCGTAGAAGGTTGTACGCGGATTGCCACTCTTTGTAACACCACACGATACGTTGAGGTGGACGATCGATCAAATGATGTTTATGTTCGATCAAACGTTTGACAAATTCGGTTTTGCCTGAACCGCTAGGTCCAGCAATGAGCATGTTAAAGGGATGTCGAAGATACAAGGCATCCCAACTAGCACGGTCTAAATGTTCGTCAATGACTTTGAAAGTGGAGGAAGAGGGAGCAGAGACAGTAGAGGTAGCCATAGTAGCGTCGGGAATGTCACCTTTCGTGTAACACGATGACAAACAAGACAAGAGTTTTTATACTTTTTCAGGACACGTTTATTGCAAACTTTAAAATGAAATAACACGAAAGACATAAATACATAATAGCCAAATGGTTAAGTACATGATTAAAAGACACATCAACACAACTATCGTGGAATATAAACAAGTTTCTACTTGACAACATTTTTTTGTCATTCAAATGTAGTGTCCTAGAGACAGTGTGTAATGTTCTAAACGTTTGTACATGGTTTGGTATTTTGTGCTTCTTCTTTCGTTGATGAGATAGTATAGGGTGTGTTTTTGTGCTTCTTCCTTTGTTGATGAGATGGTCTCTTTTAGGTTTTGTGCTTCTTCTTTCGTTGATGAGATGGTATAGGGTGTGTTTTGTTCTTCTCTTTCGTTGATGAGATGGTCTGTTTTGGGTTTTATGCTTCTTCTTTCGTTGATGAGATGGTATAGGGTCTGTTTGTGTGCTTCTCTTTCGTTGTTGAGATGGTATAGGGTGTGTTTTTATGCTTCTCTTTCGTTGATGAGATGGTCTATTTTGGGTTTTATGCTTCTCTTTCGTTGATGAGATAGTATAGGGTGTGTTTTGTTCTACTCTTTCGTGGATGAGATGGTATATTTGGGGTTTTATGCTTCTTCTTTCGTTGATGAGATGGTATAGTGTGTGTTTTTGTGCTTCTCTTTCGTTGTTGAGATGGTATAGGGTGTGTTTATGTGCTTCTCTTTCGTTGATGAGATGGTATATTTTGGGTTTTATGCTTCTCTTTCGTTGATGAGATAGTATAGTGTGTGGTGTGTTCTTCTCTTTCGTTGATGAGATGGTATATTCTGTGTTTTGTGCTTCTTCTTTCGTTGAGGAGATAGTATTGGGTGTGTTTTTGTGCTTCTCTTTCGTTGATGAGATGGTATATTTTGGGTTTTATGCTGCTCCTTTCGTTGATGAGATGGTATAGTGTGTGTTTTGTGCTTCTTCTTTCGTTGATGAGATGGTAGATTTTGTGTTTTGTGCTGCTCATTTCGTTGATGAGATGGTCTATTTTGGGTTTTCTGCTTCTTCTTTCGTTGATGAGATGGTATAGGGTATGTTTTGTGCTTCTTCTTTCGTTGATGAGATAGTATAGGGTGTGTTTTGGCTTCTTCCTTCGTTGATGAGATGGTCTCTTTTGGGTTTTGTGCTTCTTCTTTCGTTGATGAGATGGTATAGGGTGTGTTTTTTTCTTCTCTTTCGTTGATGAGATGGTATATTTTGGGTTTTATGCTTCTTCTTTCGTTGATGAGATGGTATAGGGTCTGTTTGTGTGCTTCTCTTTCTTTATTGAGATGGTAAAGGGTGTGTTTTTATGCTTCTCTTTCGTTGATGAGATGGTCTATTTTGGGTTTTATGCTTCTCTTTCGTTGATGAGATAGTATAGGGTGTGTTTTGTTCTTCTCTTTCGTTGATGAGATGGTATATTCTGGGTTTTGTGCTTCTTCTTTCGTTGAGGAGATAGTATTGGGTGTGTTTTTTGTGCTTCTCTTTCGTTGACGAGATGGTCTATTTTGGGTTTTATGCTGCTCCTTTCGTTGATGAGATGGTATAGGGTGTGTTTTGTGCTGCTCATTTCGTTGATGCGATAGTATATGTTGTGTTTTATGCTACTCGTTTCGGTGGTGAGGATAGCATGCATTCGCGATAAAAACCTTTTAGAGGGTCAGTCCACTGTCTCGAAAAGACTTATTCTTTCTTGCCTGAAAAGCTTTTTTAGTTGTTTTATAATTTGTGTTTAACTCACAAAAACATTATTCTCGGTTGCATGTGTCCATTAATGAGACGTTACCTTATCTGTTCCATTCCTATTGTTCCCATACAAACTTCCTGTTAGTGTCCCAGGGTGTTCCATTTAACGCTATAAATCTTGACTCTATAGTACAAAGTAGGGTCATTTAATGCTAATATTAACGCTATAAAATTTGACACTCTATTTAAAAAAGTAGGGTCCCATAATGCTAATTACCATAGATGTAATAGTATCGCTTAGTTTAATTTTTATTTACAATTTTTCAGTTTCCACGATGGTCGGTATGAGTTTAGATAATTTCAGTACTACTTTAAGTCTTGGTAACATTTTAAAAAATTATCTATGGATTATTTTCAGTCTCCGCTAAAGCCAGGTGCAATTTCAGAATTTAGTGTTACACTTCGTCTTTAACTATTTCTAACAACCAATACATCTGACTAGTTACCAGTTTCCATTCAAGTCCGCTATCTTTTCTGAAATTTAGTGGAATATTTTAAGTCAAGGCAATCTGAATACAATCTTCCAGAGTTTTTCTCAGTCTCTACTATGGTTTGGGAGATTTTGGTAATCTTAGTTCTACTTTTAGACTAAGCAAATATAACAGGGTTCCTGCAGACTTAACAAAAATACATTCCATGACTTTTCCAAACCTTTTCCAGGGCCATTTCATAAAACTCAAGGACCGCGCTATCTTGCATTGTCAAGTAAATGAACATAAAAAATAACAAATAAGAAATAAGTTAACAACAAATATATTTAATATGTACTTTTTAAATTTACATGGGCAAGCACACTTTGACTTTATGTAGTAATTCATGTCATAATCGAATGATCAATGTAATTTATATTGAAAAGAAAAAAGGAAACAATTCTTAGTAGTTTTTGTATGTGTTCCTACTTACAATATTAACAAAATACATTACTTTCCAGTTGCTTTCTTTTATTTAGTGAACTACACCTGAAATCATGTGATACTTCCATTAGGAGAACTTACTCTTATTATATGAATTGAAACCATTTATCGATTGTAATTTTATCATTTTATTTAATCGGTTCTCGGTGCTCTATAAAATTTAAAGTAATCAATATCATTAACTCCATTGTCACAAATTCCAGGACTTTTCCAAAACTTTTCATGGTTTTTGAGAAATTCCATAACTTTTCAAGACCCTTAAAATTTATTTTTTAAATTCCAAATTTTTTTCCAGGATTCCATGACCTGCAGGAACCCTGATAGAACTTAATCTACTGCGATAAGTTCAGTCTCCGTCATATTCTGGAACAATTTCGTATGTTTAGCGTTACTTTTAGTCACAGTCACTTGAATATTAATGTTCCAGATTTTCTTAATTTCCACTATAGTATTGAACAATGTCGCAATTTTAGTATTAATTTTAGTCTAAACCAATGTAAATTAATGTTCAGGGACATGTTTAGTCTCGGTTAAGTTCTGGGACAATTTCGTCATTTTAGCGATACTTTTAGTCACATCCATTTTGGTGTTAGTCTTTTCCTTGATTAAAACTATTTATAGCATCATTATAAATATGCAAATTTATGAACACCATTAACATATTCCAAGTCTATGTAATGCTTTATATATAACTCTAGGTTTTATAGTAATATATGTCGGTTTCTATGTCTCTATTTTATAGGTCCCTCCCTAGAGTTGTAGTGCTAGCTGCGCGTATTTAGGACAACTAGGTCAGCTCCTTGCTACACTGTTACCAAGTGTTCAGTACCGTGATGTCATGTTACCTGGGGCCATTTCTCTTGTCGCTATACAGTCCCAGGGTGTGCTAATACAAAATTCCCCTTGTCGCTATAAAGGCTCGGCAGTTTCATTTGTCGCCAAAAATCTTGTCGCTATAGTATCCCACGCTGGTTATTAATGATAACTCCCATTGTCGCTATAGTATCCCCATTCACTACTCTCGTGACCGTATCTAAATGGATAAGAATATTTGGATAAATTACTCGCGTTTGGCAAGGTGTTTGATCTGGTTGTAAGAATATACAATATAGTATTTAAGCTTTCCACTTATGGTCATTGTTGTCTATTTAAAAATAAAGCAACGGATAGAGCGGTCATTACCTTAACATTGTTTCATTATTAAAAATGTCTGTTTCGAAGTGTGTGGTTTTAATTAAAGTAGGCGCTGGCATAAATGAGATCTGCCTTGAACAATCAGTCAATCTAACATTCGTAGTGGTGTGACCCGCTTTAGAATGTCGTCCATTTTGTCGTGATCTCTAATTGTATCGTTATCCGCATATTTTGGCCTGTGCTGCATTTACTGCCTAAATTTCGAAATTTTATAGCGAGTTCTTATAATAAATTGTATTGTCGTGGTAAATGAGTGAAGTGTTGTAAAAACAACAACAACAACAACAACAAAAAACAAAACAAAAAACGAAAAAACAAAACAAAAAACAACAACAAAAAAAAAACCACGAGCATAAAGTTCTGACTGAAAAAGACCGAGCGTTCTATAAATTACATTGCTCCTGATCTGTACACTCCAAGGTGGCAACAGTCCGTATATATTTAATTATTATGAAACAATATTTAGAGCTAGAAAAGTACCATATACCTTAGCAATAAAATGAACAGCAAAAAAAAAAAAAAACCAAAAAAAACAAACAAAACAAAACAAAACAGTTTCATTGAATCAAGCTAAGTTCTCGCATGTGTAGCAGCGCTGCAAACCTGAATGGTTTCATGCTATAACAGTCAGCATACGTCTTGTATTACCTTGTATTACAAAATTAAGAGCTACGTGTTACCGATCCTAGTCGCTGCATACATCATTGTTACTACACATTACTCTTGACATGACCAGTCGTTGTAATATCTAATTGATAGTCCGATAATATGGACAGTGGGTTCACAATCTTAAAATTTAGAATACCCAAGGAAGAAAAAAAAATAATATACTTCCTTAAATGATAAGCTTGATTTTATTTGCAGTACAAGTGATAATAAATTAGTATACGAAGCACATGACATTTTAAAATAATCGTGCTTTGAATACGAATCTATCAGATAATCGATAACAATACAGTATGCGATTATCCAACAACAGAAGAAACAATAAGACGACAAACATCGAAAACGAAAACATTGCTGCTAACAATTAGTGGAAAAAGAACATATCCCTTTCAATATACACCAATAAATTTGAATATTTAGGATAAAACTTCTTAATTTTTTTTAAAATACCAAGTCTAACGGATGTCAAAAGAAGGGATTCATAGATATTTTCCTGAGATCACAACCTGCCGAATCGTTATAAATGTATAAATTGCCTTAAGTATTTGGGATTTTACAATTTCTGTGTTGTCCATCTACGAGTGAAGTATTTGGTGCGTGGTATAATGCAAATGCTAACGATGCGTTCAACTCCGCCGCCTAAAAAATGATATGAATCTCTCAATGCATATATCAAGTAAGTAACAATACCACACACTCTTAGCATTTATATATGAATTCTTTCCATCGCGTCTGTTCCTATGCATCCACAACGTTCACCAAGACATATTACAGCTGCCCCATTACACTGTTTAATTCTCTTGCTCCAGAATGGGTTGTCAGGTCTTCGAACAACACGTGCAACACATACTCCTCGTTCTGGCAGAAAGACGCAATATGGTTTCGGACCAAGGGTTTCTCGTGCAGATACTGATATCAGCAGCAGCGACGTACAAAGCACGGCGAGATCTATTGTCCTCATGCTTAATTTACTTTAAACACTTTTTTATTCTCTATATACACTGTGTGAAAAGAAAGAAAATATGTTAAGTAGACGAATTCAAACTGATTTAAAACAGTCGTTTTCCGTTGAAACTTTTGACTTGAATATACTAGAAAAAGAAAACCACAAACATTAAATACTATAGTAATTCGACACATAATTCAGCTTGGTGAATTCAAATATGGATTAAGATGGCAGGAGGCCCTGGAACAATTTCAAAAGCGTCTCCTTTCCCTGCCCCCCCCCTTTACCACCATCTCATTTGCTGTGTTGCGTACCCATGGGGAAAACTATTCCATCTGTTTTCAAGTTTACCTTCAACTCAAAGTCGGCTTCTCTGCTTTTGATGTCTTCTCGAAATACGAAACACGTTCAAAGCGAATCACGTGGTATTGATTCAACTAATTATTGTGCTATAAAGTTCTAATTTTAGAACACTTATAGGCAAAGGAAAGAGGTACTGGTCGAAGTTTCCTTTTGAATGAATTGGATCAAATTTTGTTAGATGATACTTTAGAAAAATTAGGTCACAATTTTAAAACAAAATTGTAAACTTTGAGAAAATTTATTATAAAACGTGTATTTGTATCATATTCCTTGTTTGCTGCCGTTTGTGTCAAATATGTTGGGTATATGTAATGTCTCCACACACACACACACACACACACACACACACACACACACACACACACATATATATATATATATATATATATATATATATATATATATATATATATATATATATATATATATATATATATATATATATATATATATATATATATATATAATAGTATTATGGTATACAATGACAGGCATACATTTTTTATCGAAAGGAAACGAGGCTTGCCAAGTTTTCTTTTAATGAACAATTTATACAACAGTTTGTGTATCAAACAAAAGTACATATATTTGCCCTATGAACTGAATTGAGATTGACTACACGCAATTGTGTATTGACTGGGTAAATGAAATCATCACATCCCTGCAGAGTGTGTCCCCTAAAAGATGTAGCCCAATGTTGACTTTTGTGGCTATTCACATTCATCTTTGCATGTTTATGAGTTGGTTGTTTTCGTTTTTTGGATTTCTATTTCTACACACCTGATAGAATCAATATAAAACACACTTATGATTAAATCAATAAATATTTTATTATCTTTTTTTTTAAAAATTAGATTTAAGTCATCATTCTCCTTTAATTAACAGTACTACCACTCACAATTCTCTCTCTCTCTCTCTCTCTCTCTCTCTCTCTCTCTCTCTCTCTCTCTCTCTCTCTCTCTCTCTCTCTCTCTCTCTCTGGTCGGTTTGAATTAACTTTTACTATAATGTATAGATTAAAAGACGTAGTTGTATCACTCAAGCGAAAATCGTCTACCTTCTTCTTTTCATGGCGGTTAATTATGATAATCCCATTATAGCGGCACCTTGATTTGTTGGGTAACAGATGATTTTGTGCTTTTAGGACAACTTCTTGCAAACTTGGAAACTTGGATTAAGATTTTTTTTTTTAAAGGTATATATTTCCATCTTTTAAACAATGAACTTATTTGCATTATTCTGAATGATACATATTAAATAGGATTTTCTGGGTTACAGGTTCAAGAAGATTATGTTGTTGGTCTTCATGCTGATATTTAGACATCAACAGTTTCAAATTCGAGTTGAAATGTGGGATATTTCTGTACACTTTATGAAGATCATTTATGAAGATTATTTTTCTTAATTAAAGTACGATAGTTCTTTCTTGATACAAAATGGAATGTTTTTTTACACCCAAAATAATGATCAGTGCTTACAGAAATGACGCATCGTTGCAAATAATTACTCAACGCGCAGAATTGGCTCACTTGGTATTCTAGTCACGTTCATTTTTTAAAAATGTTTTTTGGTTGTTTTCCTTCATGTAATTACCGGGTTGTGATTGTTGCATACTTTTGTGCAAAGAAATACGTGGTAATTGCCATCGTGTCAGTGTTTAGATTATAACAGGATGACCAAAAGTCTTTAATCATCTTAGTTTTTATAGGTTTCTGAAAAGGATATAAATAAAATTCCTCAATATATACGATCTTGATATTGACTGGTAGAATAACCCCACCCCCAATAAAAGATCAAGTAACTGTCAACATTATCGATCCGAAATTCGACTAAACATGACACAATTTGTAAATATTTACAATAAAGTAAAATGAAGACAATGGTGTCATGATGATGAATTTCTCTAAATGTCCGATATTTCCATTGATGTGGGTCGAAATATCCTGGGCCGAAACGTCCATGTACCAGGTGGGTGGGGCGAAATGTCCATTGAAGTGATATACCGCTTGGCACTCAGCATTAAGAGGTTAGTGTTAGGACTGGTCGGCCTGGTGTCAGGATAATGTGACTAGGTGGAACATCATGCTATTTGTCTGCGGTATGATGCCCCAGTGCTAGACATCACTATAAACTGCCACACTGCAGACATCGTAGCGATATGACTGAAAAATTGTTAAAGCTACGTTAAAAATCAAAATCACATAACACACGCACACACGCACACACACACGCACACACACACGCACACACACACGCACACACACATACAAAACACACACACACACACACACACACACATATATATATATATATATATATATATATATATATATATATATATATATATATATATATATATATATATATATATATATATATAGTAATTGCTTCTAATATTTTACACATCGGTTTATTAAAAGTATTTAGTGCCTGATAAAGAACACGTTTGATATGAAACTAATGATATGTATTATATGCATTTATTCACATGTGTATTTCTCTCTCTCTCTCTCTCTCTCTCTCTCTCTCTCTCTCTCTCTCTCTCTCTCTCTCTCTCTCTCTCTCTCTCTCTCTCTCTCTCTCTCTCTGTGCTTAAGGGTATGAACCCGCTGAGAGCACAAAGAGATGCGTTTCTGGTTATTGCATTTATGATCTACGCTGTTAAATTTACTTTTGCAAACATGCGTTAAAAGCATAACATAAAATCTATTCCTGCTTTGTCTTCATCTCTGAAGCTCATGTTTATTATGTCCAATGTATCCCATTGTAATTGTTGATAAACTTTACTATAACACGGTGCAAGTCTCTGAACAATCACAATTCTAATTAACAAGAATCGATTTTGTATTTAATACAGCAAAATGTACTCATGTATGGGTTTAAAATGTACAATCTGTATATAATACAGTAAAATGTACAAATATATGGTTTTAAAATTGACTTTTTTTTATCTCTAATTTCTGACGTGTGCTACACTTCGGCCATGTACATCGAATTTCAATCTGTTCATATCGTTTGACATGGTCACGCAATTTCTCGAGAAAGCGCAACCACTCGGGATTCCGAATTGTTGCGTTGTTCGAAATTGGAGACCAACAAAACTTACAAAACATTGTGAAAGTTGCTAAATAATCTCGTTTTCTCATCTCGCAGATTTGTCATATATTTTATTAGTTGGATTTGAAACATGGAGAATTGTAGTCATATGCAATAATTTAATCTTTTAAGGTTTGGAGGATATCTTTACACAGAAAACAGACGTTATTTAATAAAAACGACAAAAAATTAGTGAAAATAGAAGTAACCTAAGCAGTACGATAACTCCACGAGTAGGTCGTGTTTTCCTCGTTGCTATCGATAAAATGTCACACTCTTGTGTTCTCGAGCAGAAGTTTTGGTTTTGTCAATAATTAATTTAAGCATTTTTTAATTTTTTATTTTTGATAGAAAGTATTATATTTTAAGGACGGATCACGTCACGGGTTTGTTAGCAAATAAAATTGGAGCCTAACATATTATTACAGGTTAGGCTCCCAATTTGATTTGTAACAAACCCCTGTGGGTAACGTAGGCATTTATATTTTATAACCGGTACGGCTTAAGATCCCAAAACTACCCAGACTGTTCCAAAACACATTCACTTAACCAGGATACATGTATACAAAAAATTTATTCCCCCCCTCCCAATGAAGACTGAGCAATAAAATTCTGAATTGCATAACTATCAAATAACATAAGGAATTTTTCTTTTACCTTGTAGGTAATCGACAACAGAAAGACCCCAATTCTTTTGAATACACCCCAAGAAAACCTCAAGTTATATTTTACAGTTGAAATTTTTGCTCAGTTGAAAGAAAATTGTTTAGTTTAATCTTAAATCTCCAAACATTTAATAATACAATTTCTACACATACTGTTTTCAGTGTCAAAAGTACAGTTCATATTTTAGTGGTTTTGTCATTAAAAGTTTTGTACATACAATAAAGAATTTAAAGAATATAAATATATCACCCCTAGGTTCTATTTATTCAGTTTACCTTTCATTGTTGCAGAAAAATGTTAGGAAAACTTTTTAAAAGAAATTAAGATATAATAATTTAGTGATACATAATTGTGACTTGTTAAGTGTGGGGCTCTTTGTTTTTTAAAGTGGTTTAATTATATTTATCTACCATAAATGAGACAGAGAGAGAGAGAGAGAGAGAGAGAGAGAGAGAGAGAGAATAATTGTAGACATGTATTTTGGATAGGTGAGAGTATTTTTGGACAGTCTTTTCTGTAGTGATTACTGATAAGTGAAAAACTTTTTCTGATGTTACTAGATAATTATACAATGCAAAATTTTACTGATCACTGTCTTTGTTTGATTTTACAGGCATCCAGGGTAGGTGAGTTTTGGGGGACAGTTTTCTGGTAGTTTTAGGGTTTTTAGATGCTACAGGCATTTAGCTATCATATGGTAGCCTCAATGTAGTCAGCAGTGTAGGGGTAAATATTAGTAGATATTTCAGTAATGGGTTTCATTGTTAGAATTCGATTTCATATACCTTTACATGGCAATTATCACTTTATTCGGATCCTCAGTCATCCATATTCCTTTGGAAGGTCATCTAAATTACGTGGATATTTTTGGAATAGGTTAACCTAAAATTGTGTTTCAGTACAAACCAGATTGAATGTTTCATGTTATGATGTCACATTAAAAGCAATGCTCACTTAAAAAAAATTCAAACTACCCTGTTATTTTTTCATGATAGACCTGATGCACTCTTGATCCAGCTGAATACTTGGCTACCAATGTAAAAGTCATGATCGATCAGTAATTTTTGGCTGACGTTTTTTTTTTATTATGTTAATGCTATTTAAAGTGTAGAACATTCAGTATTCAGGATTGAACAGGCTTTGGTTAAACTATTTTAGTATTAAACTTTACAACAATTACAATTTATGATCACTAGTAATTTCCAAATGGTAGCATATATATCTTAAGCATTCAAAATTTATTTTTTAGCAATATTACACCACCTTCATCAGTAACTGATGTTGATCACATGACTTATAATGGCCATGTAATATGAGGAGATTAGTGATTGTAGCCCCTCTTCCATATTTCTAGTGTTCAAGTATGATCAGTGATTCTGCACTGATGTGTTCTCTTTAATCCTGGTTTCTAACACTGTTCATATTCCTGATGTAGTCATTTTCACATTCACTGGCAGAGTGGTCTAAAGCGCTGTCTGTTACGAATCACTGCCATCTCACCTCTGTCTGTGTGAGTTCCAGTCCAGCTTTGGCTAACTTGGCTAAGTGAGAAAGCCTGCCAGTAGCTTCTCATGAATCTGTCTGTAGTTCTTCCAGGGTTTTTCTCCACCATTAATACTAGTCGCCATGTATAGCCTATCTTGTGCTGAAAAATGGTGTTAAACCCAGCGACAACATTCGCTACATTTGATAAAAAAAACCATACCAGTTTTCATTACACGTTAGAACATTAGTCGCTGATGAAGGCAGTGTGATATTGCCAAACATTTTGAACTGATATTTATGTACTGTTTATGGGAGATTACTAATATTCTTCATTTATCCACTGCAATGAAGGAATCTTTTTTATTTAAATTACAATTTAAATTTAGTAAATGTGCCAACATGACCAGTATGACTTTTAAATACATGTATTTATGATGTTGTAGCATTGACGTGGAAATTACTTCCGTAAATTATTATTTCCTCCTTAAATTGATGTATAGAAAGAATTCAATGAGGAATAAGTGAAGGAACCAGTGGATGCACGGATGACTTAACTGACATGACTTACCAAAATATATTTTTGTAGTGTTTGATTACAAAGTACATGTATAGAAAAATAATAACATTAAACATTACAAACAAAAACAACCAAGAAATGCAAGCAAACAAAAGAAAAGCTGAGAAAGCTTAGATGACCGATACCTTTGCTTGTTTACTGGGAGACACATAGTGGGTTCTATCAGTAGTTTTAAATGAAAATGTTACCCCCTGTTCATCCAGGAAGACTTACAACAAATATCTGGTTGGTTCTAAATGAAAATAATATAAATCCAAATTCATAACTGGTGACCATCATTAAAATCATTTTACATCCTTCTCCAGTGTTTATAAATACCTGTTTTACTTGAGGATTTCTTATTATATAGTAGCTGATTTGAAAATGGTTCTTATCAGACTGCCATAATAACCCTGCTTCTAATAGCTATATCTATAGATGATCCTGAGAAATATATTTCTTGCAATCTCTGACTGGTCCTTAATATTAAGGGTGGAGGTAAATGGAGACCATCATAAAAATCTTGTTATTGCATCTCCTTTTCAAGGGATGGTCATATTGACATCATGTGATATGAAGTAAGTCATATTGATATCATGTGATATCAATTAAATAAATAAAGTCATAATAATAATAAATAATAAAGTAATAATAATAATAATAATAATAATAATAATAATAATAATAATAATAATAATAAAAATAATAATAATAATAACAATAATAATATAAAGTAATTCATATTGACATCATGTGATATGAAGTCATATTGACATCATGTGATATGAAGTAAGTCATATTGACATCATGTGATATGAAGTAAGTTGATCCAGAATGAAAATGATGACCTTACAGATTTGAAAAATGTAATGAAAGCTGTCCTAAATGGTTGGGCATACAAACATTTAAAAAACAAAAGCTGTGTAATATATATCTGTTGGTTTAGTAAATTGTCAGACCTCTAAATTGACTGCTTTGATAGACATCAAGAAAATATATGCATATTGTTTTTGCTGAGGGAATGGTTTTCATTAAAATACTATAATTCAGGGGTCAAGCTAGACTTAAATTTTAAGAAGTGACTTTTTATTTTGGTCAAAACAGGGAGAAGTGGGAGCTAAACAGGGAGAAGTGGGAGTTAAACAGGGAGAAGTGAGAACGAAACAATAAACAGGATAGAGAGAGAGAGAGAGAGAGAGAGAGAGAGAGAGAGAGAGAGAGAGAGAGAGAGAGAGAGAGAGAGAGAGAGAGAGAGAGAGAGAAGCATTATTATCTTAATTTAATGATGTGCTCTATTTCTCAGTATGCTTTTAACTGTTTTAAGCAGTGCCTTATTTTTAGGTTGAAAAATATGTGTTATATGTGAGTATCAACATATTTTGTATGCATATGAAAATTTTATATTCATACCCATTCTATTCATACTTGTAGTATGTGTGTTTGAATTGAAGCAAATGCGGTGTGTTTTGGCTGTATGACTTAAAAAACACATCAGAAGCTATACATTGTAATTAATTTTCACTGATAGCAGTAACAAGATTAGAGTCTTGTAACTGAAGTTGGTAAAAATGCTTAATAAACTACCACTTAAGTATTTTATTTTCTATAAGTTTTGTGTAAAATTGCAGTCAAAAGATTTCTATCATTCTTTGAAACAGCCCCAAATACATTTACATAGGAATAAAAGCACAAGTGATTTCAAACCATACTGTTTGTCCAGATTTCATTGTTCCCGATAAAACATTACTATAACTATTCATGGACAACACACTTAAGCACAAAAGTCGATATATATCTAAACTGGATCCTTTCTTTCCACAACCGAAAGTCCAAGAAATCGTCTCACACAGTGCAAGTTCATCTATTTTTAGATAGAGGACATTTTTCATAACTAATCACTTTCATGCTTCGTTACAAAAAATCCATTAATAGGACTGCATATTTATGATTTGTCTACCTACTGGTCATAATGACATGCATTGGTTAAATACTTGCTTCCTTACTATATATATTTTTATATTTTCACAGTTTAATGAAGTGGTACATCATATACGTAGCGATGACCACTTTTATAAGGTCTTTAATGGTTTTAAACTGATTTTATACAGAAAATACGCAAATATGACTTAAAATCTCTTTTTTTTAAAAATAAAGAAATAAATTAGAAAATGCTCTTCACAGATCATATCTTTAAAAGCAAATTACAATTTTTCAATTTCAAAACAAAATTTAATATTAAAAAAAAGAATAAAAGAAAGAAATAAATTAGAAAATGCTCTTCACTGATCATATCTTTAAAAGCAAATTACTATTTGCGTATTGATATTTCAATTTCGAAACAGAATTTGATATATTTTCATCATAGTATAGTATAAGCCCAACTTCATGAAATCAAGCAGTGATATCTTGCTCTGGAAAAGGGTTAATGGTAATTTAGCTGCTAAAACTTGCATGTGAATGTGCAAGAATTTCTTTGTTGCCGTAAGCTGATTGGTATCAACATCACATAAATACATTTCACCTTGGGTTACAACAGTGACAGTCATTATACGTTCGAAAAATCAGAGGGCAAAATCAATTTTACTTTCATAACAGAAGAAGGCGAAGTTTACACTTCTCAGGCAACTTTTTCGCCCACTTCGCTTGGTAGCGTGATCCCTGTAATTGTCTGGCTGGTTTTGAATTGAAGTGTAATTTAGTTTACTTCCAGCATGGCTCCATCATGACTCTCTTGAAAATTGTGTTATTGAATGAAGATTGGGCTCATTGACATCCAACATGGTACTGTTGTTGCCATCTTGAAAATCATGTTATTGAATGAAGATTGGGCTCATTGACATCCAACATGGTACCATTGTTGCCATCTTGAAAATCATGTTATTGAATGAAAATTGGGCTCATTGACCTCCAACATGGTACCGTTGTTGCCATCTTGAAAATCATGTTATTGAATGAAGATTGGGCTCATTGACATCCAACATGGTACTGTTGTTGCCATCTTGAAAATCATGTTATTGAATGAAAATTGGGCTCATTGACCTCCAACATGGTACCGTTGTTGCCATCTTGAAAATCATGTTATTGAATGACAATTGGGCTCATTGACATCCAACATGGTACTGTTGTTGCCATCTTGAAAATCATGTTATTGAATGACAATTGGGCTCATTGACCTCCAACATGGTACCATTTTTGCTATCTTGAAAATCATGTTATTGCTTCTCCTTTGTGTGAATGATGGCATTAACATGGGAGCTTTCTCTAAAACACATCTTGCAATAATTTCATTGGTTAAGATCTGGTTTTTGTGAAATAGTTTTGAAATACCAGACTGAAGTTCTGTTAAATGTCATCATATTAATTTTTTTTTTACTTCATTGATTGTAACAAGTTTATTTTTCCTGTCAGCTTTCCACAAAGTTAGTCGACTTTTATAAAAGCTGTCCAGCTTTGGAGCATGTACTACTCTATTTTATACCAGACATTACTTTTGATACTATTGAAGTTCACATGTGTCAGGAGTGTAAGTTACTTGAAACCTAAGTGGACATATCAATGTTTCTAGCATTTATAATTTCCACTAGTTGCTGCATTCTTTTGTTCATGTGCTGTTGGCATCTTTTTTCAAAATTTATCAGTTCTTATGACTCCTAGTGACAAAATATTGAATTCTTTTATTTGCATTGTTAGCATTCATAGCATTAAATGGTTTGTCACACACTTGTTAATATTTTTTTTATACTTTTCATTGCCCTCTAGCAAAGAGGATGATGGGTAGATTCCAGTAATTCTGAGTTTGGGTTAAATATCCAAAGAGAAGACATCATGACTTCTGTCTTTCACACCGGTCCTGTGACAGCTCTACATATTGTTTCTGATAATAAAGTTCTAGCTGGTAAATGTTTATTCAACTTTAAATTAGTTTATTTCCAGTATGGTTGAAGAGTTAACAGAATTAAATGTTATAGAAATGTTAATATCAGAATTTGATTGGATATAATCATTTTAATTTTAATTTTAATAATTTCTAATTACTTAAATTTGTGTAAATACCTTGATTACAGTCATTATTTTTAGGATATTTGTTTTCTGTATGTTTCAGGTTCAAGAAGAGCTTAAGTGATGGTCTGTTGATGTTGTCCATGAACCTTCAGTCAGTCAGCACTAATTTGTTTTTGCTAATCCTCAAAACCTACTTGTTGGATTGCCATGAAACTTTACACACACATTCATCCCATGGTTGTGTTGGTCCTAAATGAAAATGGCACCACTTGGAATGACCGACACAGTAATCATCTTGGAATGACCAACACAGTAGCCATCTTGTTATCAGTAATCCACATGAACAGATAGTCACATCAACATGTTGTTATCATTAAAAGACTTCTTATGATAATACATGCCAAGTTTCTTAGATTTTATCAGTTAGTGTTTTGCAGTTTTTAAATTTTAGGCCACATCTTTTGATCTACCAATTTGCCAACAAAAACTCCTGGAAATAAAAGATCTGCCAAGTATCAGTATTTCCATCTTAAACAACATTCTTTGGACTTTTACGCCTACTGTAATCCATCAGTCAAGTGGTTATTTACCCAACAACCTATCAGATCATGAGTATAATGCACTCTGATGTGTTTATTGTACACACATAAGTTGTTTTATTCATCAAAGTTTCAATATGTAATGCATTATGTATAACAGCCTAAAGACAAACTGACAGGTTTAAAACAGTTCTTCATCAATTTGGAAATATAATTTTGAAACCATGCTTGGAATGTATGCTAACTGATTCAAAGAAAATGCACCACTGAAAAAAATATGTGTGCAAGTTCAATAGTACTTAGATGAGTTTGAAACATAGTGGAAAGGGAGAAAGCTTTATGTACTGCACAACTTGTGACATATTGGAACATTTCTAGCAGGGAGAAAAAAAAATGTCCTAGAAAATTATGTTAAATTATTTTTTGTCAGATTAAGAAAATAGTACAAGAAAATTAATAGAATTGACTATTATTCCTTGTTGTTAATTACCTTAGTTTTGGTATGATGTTCACTTCACACTTAAATTTATGACAAAAGTAATCATTATGCTAATCTAAAAACATGCCATGCATATATCATGTCTAGTTAATCCTTAATGCAAATGGGGCTGCTACAATATCTACTATGCCTGCCACTGTGGCCATCTTGAGAATCTTGTTATTACTACTCCAGAATGGCAAGTCATGGGGTTTTAAAAGAAAACTTCTTGTCCTGATCTTATGGCCACAATAGGGACAATCTTCAAGATATTGCTATTCCACTTCATTGGCTGGTCATATCAACATGGAGTTTTCACTGAAAGACTTCTTATGATGATTAGTTGGTCCCAAATAAAAAATGGTCAATGTGATATCCAGTATGGTCACTACAGCTGCCATCTTGGAAACCTTGTTATCCTTATTCCTTCTGAACAGAAAGTCATATTGCCATGGTCACTACATCTGCCATCTTGGAAACCTTGTTATCCTTATTCCTTTTGAACAGAAAGTCATATTGCCATGGGATGTTGGCCAGATGACTTCTTGTGAGGTCTAGTTGGTCTTAAATAAAAGTGGTGCTGATGTGATATTCAAAATGGCCACCATGGCAACCATCTTGAATATTACTACTTGTGCTAAAAAACATTCCAATAACCTGATGCTCGGGGATCTTCTAATTTTGGATCAGGCCCATCCTGCATTCTAAGTGAGGTGTTTGTTGGGCTTGTAAAATTTTTAAAAATTTTCCCGAAGAAACTTTTATAGCACTGATGAAAAGTGTAAATGTGTTTTCAAGATGTTGACATACCTGCCATAACATGTGGGAATTAAAATCAGATGAACACTCTCCTACATGAAATTGGGATCTGAAATTGAAGCATGGAGTGTCATGCTAAAAATACAATTTTGTATTCCCAAATCCCCTGAAATGATCTTGTTTTGAAAAAACACAATTTTCATTAATCTTCAAAAAGAAAAATACCACCATTTTCAACATCCCTGTTACATGTATCATGTATAAATGGTAAACAGTCATGATTGGAGCTGTTGTAAAACTATCTATTGGGCAGTTTAAATAGTGGCAATTAAAGGCTAAGGTCAGGTATAAACCACTAAATTACTTAACTGACTGACAATCAGTTTTGCCCATCACTCCTGCTGTTCTATAGGCTGCCAACAAAAGATTGCCAGAGACTTCTTTCCTATGTCATCAAGCTGACTCCAGGTGTGACCCAGCTTAGTGATGTCTGCCTCAAGGTCACGTTATCAGGTGTTTCTTGGTTGACCATTTCTCCACCTGCCTTGAATGTGCCTCAATACCTGTTTGGTAATGTTTGTTGGTGGCTTACATAGGTGTATCCTTTCCAAGCCCACCTTCTCTTCATGATCTCGTCCTCTACTGGAAGCTGAGAGGTTTTCTGCCACAGGTTGGCTTTAATGATGATGTCTGGCCAGCAGATCTGGAGAATTCTTCTTAGGCAGCTGCTGATGGTTTGATTTCTCTTTATGGTTCATTTGGTGGTTCTCCAGGTCTCTGCTAAATACAGTAGGAGTTCAACAATCTGGTCTTGGTAGTCAAGGAAATTTCTTTGGAGCTCCAGATGTTTTTGATCTGTATGAAGCTGTTCTCACTTTTCTGATCCTTGCCTTGACATCCCCATCTGTGCAACTCTGCTAGTTGATAATGCTACCCAGGTATGTGAACGACTGCACCTCTTCCAGGGGACTTCAATGCAGTGTGGCTGGGTTGTTACTAACATAATAAACCTGAGGATCTTGGTCTTGTCTTTGTGGATGTTGAAGACAACCTGTGCTGATGTGGCTGCCAGTACATTGGTCTTGTCCTGCATTTGCTGCTGACTGGGGGACAAGAGTGCTAAGTCATCGGCAAAGTTCAGGTCCTCAAGTTAACTCCAAAATGTTCACTTGATCCCATTTCTCCACTCACTGGTGAATGTCTTCATGATCCAATTGATGGTGAGAAGGAAGAGAAATGGTGACAGCAAGCAGCCTTAACTCATGCCAGTATGCACTAAAAAGCTCTGAGAGCTTCTGCTGAGATGTTATAAGATCCAGCTGCCTTGCCATTCTTCAGCTAGGTGATGGCTTTCTTGATCTCGTCTCTGGTGGGGTTGTCACACTTTTGAGGCATTGGCTGGTTGGATTTCTGGGGGATTTAATGGTGCTGTCCTGTTCAATAGTTCTTCAAAATGTTCTGCCCATCTATTCAATTAGTGTTTTGTACTTGCTGTGGTCTTTCCCTGCTTGTCCTTAAAAGGTCTCTGTTTTGCTGTACTTGCTGGACAGCTTCTTGGTGATACTGTATAGCTGCTTCATGTTTTCCTCTTCTGCTTCTGCTGCCAGTCCTTCAATGTAGCTTCTCTTGTCTATGTTGATGCTTCTTTTCACTTGTCTTTGGGCGTCAGTATACTCTTTTTGTACCTTTACTTTTGTAGCTCTTGTCCTACTACTATTTACTGCTGCTTTCTTCTGTATGTATTCCTGAATTTTACATAATGTTTCAATTGGAATCCATTCTTTTTGCTGGTGTTTCAATGGACCTAGTACTTCTTGGTATGATGATTTTACTGCCTTCTTAGTTTTCTGCCATCTATTGTTTGTCTTCCTCATCTTCAAAACGCTCTTGTAGCACTTGGTACTTGTTGTTAAGCATCAGTCTGTATTCTTTAGTTTTTGCATCTTCTCTTTTGTGCTTAAATAGTTCTTCAGTTTACATTTCAGCTCTTTGACAACTAAGTGGTGGGTAGATGCCACATCTGCTCGTCTCTTCACCCTCACATCTTGCAGGGAACTTCTGAACTTCTTCACTATGTTGATGTGGTCAGTCTGACTTTCTGTCACATGGTCTGGTGATATCCATGTGTTCTTGCGGGGAAAGATGGTACCCCCAATGATCAGGTTGTTCAGTGCACAAAGGTCTGCAAATCTCTCCATTCTTGTTAATTTCTCCCAGGCTGTGGATCCTCATGGCTTGTTCATACTCTGTGTTGTCTGACTCAGTTTTGGCATTGAAATCACCCATGAGGATGTTGATGTCCTTGTCTGGGATGGATGTTCTCTACTATGTTGTGTGGTCTGTTGCAATACTGGTCCTTTTTCTTCACTGTCATTTGTTGGAGTGTAGCACTGTACGACATTCATCATTATTTTCTCCTCCTTGGTCCTAAATGTTGCAGTGGGGATTGTGGTTCCCATTCTATCAGTGCATTATATGCTTACTTCGACATCATGAGCCCCATTCCCGCTGTATGAGGTGCATCATCTTCCTGAATACAGTAGCATCTCTCCTGTCATAATTCTTTTTTTGTCCAGATTGAGTCAATCTTTTCTCATTTATGCCCAGTAGGGATAGGTTGTAGTTCCTGCTACTACCTGTGCTGTTTTTCCTGCCTCATACATTTTTTTTATATACCATGCTGCAATTTTAATTCTCTTGTTTGATAGAAGGGTGGTATGCTTAATGGCTTTTGTGGGCTCATGGCTTTCTCCACATAGAAACATAAGTATTCCAGAAGAAGACCCTTCCTCCCTCAGGCTTTCAGTTTCTGGTTTTTCTTATGTTGGCATTTCTGTAGGAAGTTGGTTTTTACAGGGTCAGGGTTGCTAACCCCATGCCCAACCTTTCTCCTTTTACATCTGAGCTAAATCTTCCTTTAGCAATGCCTTTTAAATTTGCACCTCAAATACATCAATCCAATTATGACAGATTAATTCAGTTCCAGTTTATTTTTGTATATATTTCATGTTAAATAATATTCATTCAGTCAATTTAATGTTAAGATATACATAAAATATGCAATAAATTAATGACTCTTCTTATCATTATGATGCTAAGAGTATTCAGTAATAATCTCTCTGAGTTTGCAGCTTTACACCAAGTATTCAGATGCATCAAGTAAATCTTATAAATGGTTGACTTTACTTTTAAAGTTGTCTATTTTCAGGTATTGGTTCCAGGTTGTACCTTTATAGAATTGATTTGCAGACCTGTACCAGTTCAAGAGAGGTACTACCTTGCAGAAATGTACATGGTATCAGAGAGAAACCTGGTGAGTTTACCTGTATATCATATGAGCTGCACATTATTGAAATTTAACATGCATGCAAGGGTCTTATGCCATGTCTTTGATCTTTGTTTCTGAATATGATAAGGATTTCATTTCTAATCAGAATTTGGTTAGACTTAATACATTCATTGCATAACAGACTTGGATGAATTCAATTGTGCCTGAGAGCCATGCATTTTAATGAGGTTATCATGCATTTTAATGAGGTTGTCATGCATTTTAATGAGGTTATCATGCATTTTAATGTGGTTATCTTGCATTTTAATGAGGTTATCATGCATTTGTCTTTGATACACTTATCAATACTGTGGAGGACATATTTCTAATCAGATTTTCATCAGACTTCGGATGTGAATTGTGTCATCAGGATCCAGGATTAAGTAGATTATGAGCCACAGCCATGCATATTAATGAGGTGATCTTGCTTCAGATTGGCTAAACAGGTGAACACTGATTCATTTTGATCAGACTTGTTATCATCAGTATCTAGTTGGATTATGTGCAACATCCAGCATATGAACATGATTGGTTGAACACCCAAGATACCATATCTTTGAACATATTTTTCATAGACAGCTGTGTAAAGTTGTATCATAAAGTCATGCTTATTAATGAGTTGATCATGCATTGGATTGGATTGAGCTTTGAATACTGCAGAGTCCATATCTCTGAACATCTTTTGATCAAACTTGTTATGTAAGCTTCTTTAGTAAAAATAGTACTGAGCGACCTCTGCTATGAGCAATCAACTGTCATTTTTTTACCTCAGTCATTTGTGACCATAATCATAATTATGCATGGACCAAGTTTACTATATAACTGCACCATCATCAGCAATCACGTGCAGAATCCAACCGGCGTCTTTAATTTTCTGGCAAAAAATGTATTTTGACACTAATACAAAAGACTGTTTTGGGGATTTGTTTCTTACCCCAGTGACTAAGCCTATGGGCCAGTGATTTTAAAATTATTGAGGTCCCCACCCTAAGTTCATATATATGCTTACTTGGCATGTAATGAAAGATTTATAAATACAACTAACACTGCTCCCAGGCTCCATCCTCTCCCACCCACTCCATGAACATAGTCCTTAGATCACTGCTTAGAAACTTTCTCACTCTATGCCAGGTATACCATAATGCATGTATACATGATTTAGACAATAGAGTTTTGCTGTGTAAAGAAAGTTTAATTTAAATTATATAATCTTTTTAAAGGACAATAGAAAAAAATGAAAAAAAAATGCATCATTCAATGCATATTATTTTAATATATGTTTGAGAAACAGTTTTCCATATTTATAATGATCCAATAAATTTAATTGTAAATTATAAATAGCTATTAAATTAGCTGCTGTTGATAAATGCAGAACAGTAGATTTAATTATTAATTAGTATAATTTTCTTTTTTAAGAAAGGTATTCAAGATGAAAAAGGAATACTGCACAAATTTTATTCAGATTAAATATTTTCCAAGCAAACTTAGGACTCACCTGTGTTAGGTGAATATTTGATGAAAGGTTGGTAGTATGCCGTACAAGATATCAGAACATCCTCATTGTGTTTCTTTGTCTCTCTTCCCCATTTCTCTCTTTCTTCCTCTTTGTCTCTGTCTCTGTTTCTTTGTGTGTGTGTGTGTGTGTGTGTGTGTGAGAGAGAGAGAGAGAGAGAGAGAGAGAGAGAGAGAGAGAGAGAGAGAGAGAGAGAGAGAGAGAGAGAGAGAGAGAGAGACTGAAAATTGCATACCTGTATGAGTTGGCAAATAAAACAACTGTACTGAAATTTTCTTTTTTACCCTAAAATTCAGTTACTGTCTTTATTTTTAGAAAATGAAGCTTTTAAAGGAAGAATAGTTTCTAAAACTTTTTAAAATCAGATCAGAAATCTAATTAATTAAAAACTTGAAAATTATCTTAGGAATTGTTTTGCAACTATTGTGAGTTTACTCATTCACTATCAAAATAACATCAAGAAATGCACACATTTATCTATTTTTATTTTATACTTACTTAAGTGTGACATATGGAGACTTATTGGCATAATAAAATTTATATATATTTGTTCATTCCAGTATTTTTAACTATTTGTTCATTCCAGTATTTTTCACTATAAAAATATATCCTTTAATATATTTTCACATGTGAAAATATAAGCTTCCACATCATGCCATGTGACACATGGTTCTGTGTTCTCACATAAATTGTACCTGTAGCAACAAAAAAAAATACTATGTGAGCTACAATAGAAAATGCCTTACATGAAAAATAATTTGTGATAGACATTTGATCAGAAATGTTCACATCTCTCTGAAGTTATTTCCCCTTACTTCCTTGCCAAACTCGATATACTCATTTTGATGCATTGCTTTGTTGTACTTGCATTGTTTTCAGATAGGGTAAGATAGTATATAATAATGACAAAAGGGGAATTTAGATTAGGTCAACCCAAACCTACCACTTTCTTAAGTATATTTATATGATTAGCTGATAAAGGTGCAGTTAATTTATGAAAAGGGTGTTGCTTGGTTACCGTTTTGAAGAGTGAGTTTAATCTTTTAAACTTTGAGTCTAGAGCATGTTTGGTATATTATAAAAAGGGTTTTCTTTTCCTTATGTTAATACTAGATATATTTCACTCATTAAAATATAATGTTTTTGTTACTACACAATGAAATATATATGATATCAATATTGGAAAAGAAAATATCCTCTTTATATCCCAAATACTATATGAATATTATATTTATCTATTTATATCCTAAATACTGTAAGAATAGTATATTTATTAATATCCCAAATCCCAAATTTCAAATACTACATGAATAGTATATTTATTTATGTCCCAAATATTACATAAATATTATATTGATTTATATCCCAAATTCCATATGAATATTATATGGATTTATATCTCAAATATCATATGAATAGTATATTTATTTATATCCCAAATACCATCTGAATAATATATTGATTTATATCCAAATTCCATCTGAATAGTATATTGATTTATATCCCAAATACCATATGAATAGTGTATTGATTTATATCCCCCCAAAAATACCGTATGAATAGTATATTGATTTATATCCCAAATGCCATATGAATAGTATATTGATTTATATCCCAAATGCCATATGAATAGTATATTGATTTATATCCCAAATGCCATATGAATAGTGTATTGATTTATATCCCCCCAAAAATACCGTATAAATAGTATATTGATTTATATCCCAAATACCATCTGAATAGTATATTGATTTATATCCCAAATGCCATAAGAATAGTATGTTGATTTATATCCCAAATGCCATATGAATATTATATTGATTTATATCCCAAATGCCATAAGAATAGTATGTTGATTTATATCCAAAATACCATATGAATAGTGTATTGATTTATATCCCCCCAAAAATACCGTATGAATAGTATATTGATTTATATCCCAAATGCCATAAGAATAGTATATTGATTTATATCTCAAATGCCATAAGAATAGTATATTGATTTATATCCAAAATACCATATCAATAGTATATTTTTATATATCCAAATATAAATATTATATTAGTACATGTTCCAAATACTACATGATTGGTATATTTATCTATTTATATCCCAAATACTATGTGAATAGTATCTTTATCATGGAAAGATAAGTTGACCATTTAACACCATCATTGACATCATCATTGTTGTTATTTGTACCTGCTATTTTTAACACTTTTGTAGCTGCTTCTTACATGATTGTGATAATTTGATTTATCGATGCACTTCAAGCTGGTGTCATTTAAATAATCAGATATGGAAATGATAGTAATTTCTTTCAGCTTTGACTTTGGAATTTTGTTTCCTAGTCACTCCATGTGTTTCTCAAACCCTTATATTTTTAAATGTGCCAAAAACAAATCATTCAGAAATTCTTAGATCAACTCACAAAATGCTGTTTTGAAAATTAATTTTAAGTAAAAATGATTTTTGTTGTATCTGTGGTACATTTCTAGGAATGTTGTGGGACATCATACAGTTAAGCTAATTATGATGACTACTCCGATGACAGTGTTAAATATTTAAATTATTAGCAGATAGGAATTCATAACTTAAACAGTTTAAATTATTTCATTGATTGTTGTAATCTTTGTAGATGGATGTGTTTGGGGAAAAGCCGAAAAAACATTTTGTGTTTTTGGACAGAAAAGCTTTGTGATTGTTGGCCTTGACCATGGTAGTGATGTCCTAGAGGTCAAGTCAGACCTGACTGAGATAGAAGATTGGATCTGGGATATTACTTGGCTACAGGTATTACTTATGCAAAGAGCTCCAAGGGAGGTAACTGGATTTTAACTAAGGAAGACTTGGACACATCATCAGTCCTTTGCTTCCCTATATTTTATATTTTTAAAAGTATATATTTTCATCTTTTAATCAGATTTAATAAACTGCTGTTAGATATATCACTAATTTATGCTTAGTTTCAAATAAAAATGTTAATTGTTGATTTGTTTTCTGACATTTACATTAAATACAATTTTGATTGATAAAGATCATGCTGCTTATAATTTTGGTCAGTTATAGGTATGACTGTAAATTAATTATTTAAAGTACCATTGGGTTTAGGATATGTCTTTGGGAGTTATCTGGAATTCATCAGAATATTAACGTTTGCATGTTTACACTTTCAACCTGAAATAGACATATTTAGATATAGACTAAAAGCATCATAATTAATTATACATTAAC
The DNA here is from genome assembly GCA_016746295.1 of Potamilus streckersoni. Lineage (NCBI taxonomy): Eukaryota > Metazoa > Mollusca > Bivalvia > Unionida > Unionidae > Potamilus > Potamilus streckersoni. The sequence continues at coordinate 24,662 of JAEAOA010000864.1, read as the reverse complement.
AGTTGTTTAATTTCAATAATCACATTGGAAAAGAGGATAAAGATTTCAGGCATGTTGGAAAATTTGGTCTAATTTGTTACTATTGTTAGCAGTGTAGTTGCACAACAAACATGTTTCCAGAAAGCAAACCATGAAAGCTCAAAGTAGCAAATATACTAAATTTATATAAAATATAATCACTAGAATATTTATGTATTTCAGGTTTTTATTATAAAGAGATACCGTATATTCTTGCCTATAATTTAATTCCAATTGCAAATTGCACAGACCCAGAGCTGCCATCACATAATATGCTGACTGTGGATTTTGTTAGTACTGATCAGTAGAGCAAACAGTATAGGCACATTATACAAGGGTTGATCAGGGTCTCTTTTGTTTGCAGTTTGACTCAACTTATAAGCTAGAATATATGGTACACATTTGTTTTTGTCCTTTGCTTAAATGCTTTTTCATGTCTAGCTAATATCATACAGCTGTCTTTTTAAATATTCCTTTGTAGCCAGTACCATACAGCTGTTTATATATATATATATATATATATATATATATATATATATATATATATATATATATATATTGTGCTTGATGAGAAAATGAAGTTTTTATTTTCTATCCTTAGCAAAAATGATATTTTTACTGTATATTGAATTACTCTTGACTACACTACACTCTTTTGAGGTAGAGTGAAAAGAAACATTTAATTTGTATTTTTGTTTTGTAGTTTATGTTGTGCATAAAATAGAGACTACTAAATCCTTCTAATTGAGTGAAATAGATGAATATTTGAATGCATTTTAATTTCCACAAGAGTTTCAAGAAACATTAAATATTTTGACTGGCTTTATTTTCTCCATCTGAGACTGCTAAATAGCTAAAGTTTCTCAACCATTATGATAACAAAGTTCATGGTGTATCATTACAGAAATCTGGATTACAGTGTCTGGCATTAGCTCTTGGTCATAACGTCATTCTACAATGGGACCTAAACAGTGGTTCATTGCTACAGAAATTTCACTGTGAGGAAAAGTGTATACTGTATCCTTATTGTATTGTGGTTTAATTTTTCTACAACTATTAAATTTGAACTTGCTTATAATGTACCATAAAAAATCAGCACATTTTTTTCTATAAACCAAAATTTAATACTAAAAATGGGAATTGTATTAAACCAATAAATATAATTTAAAATTAATGTAACCTTTGCAGGCTCAGAAAAATAGTTAAGTCTGAGTTTATTATAAATGGGGTCATGTCTGTTGCCAACTTTTATGTAATCTGTAACCTGATATTATGAAATAAGGTTAATCAGTAAAACAAAGTTTTGTATTTCAATAAAGAAACAAAACTTGAAGTAAAGGTTCTGGGTGATTGAGTGGTCTAAAACATTTACCTTTATTGATCACTGCTATCTCATCTGACTGTTGGTTCAAGTCTTGTGCTTGGCTAAAGTGGTTGTGTGAGAAAACTTACCAGAAGCTTGCCTTGGGTCAAAGGGTATTTGCTGAGGCTTTCCCAGGTTCTTTTTCCACCATGTATACTGGATGCCATGAATAGCTTATCTTTCACTGAAAAGTGGCATTAAACAAAAAGAAACAACAAAAACAAAAACAAAACAGACAAACCTTGAAGGTGTGCTAGTGTCAGTTATAATTAACAAGAAAGAGATAATATTCCATCAGAAATAATCATTTCCATTAAGAACCATGCTGCATGGAGCATCCTTAGTTCCATAATGACCATACTTTGTCATAAAAAATGAATTACCTGATTAAAGTAATGTATAATACAGGTATATAACTTACTAATTTATTTATATATGTAATTTCTATCAACTACTTAAAGGTAAGAAAAAAATGTTATTTTGTTGTCATCAAAACATACCATAAAGTGGTTGTTATATGTTTGCATATATTTCTCCATTAATATAAATTTAGGGCAATGTATTGTAGTGAAAACTGTCCAGGTGTCAACATGCTCTTTGCCATGGTTATGGCAACTGGTACAGTGGTGCTTACACAATAAATCAAATGTGGCCAGCAATTGTTGTCATCACCTGATTGCTGGTTAATGAGGTCTTTAACTGTGTCAGATACTGTGCCAAATTTCTGACAGATTCCTGGGATAACCTTGTCCTTGCAGCTGGAACAGTATTCAACCAAGTTGTTATCTGGTCTCCACATGGTTATTCAAGTGAGACAGCCACTTGTGAAGTGTTCCAGAGATTTGCTGGTCACCAGGTAACTTTTAAAAGAATGTCTTCACCAGTGGGACTATTGTAAAGTCCAAGCTGAAAGGTTAGAATACAGTCCAGAGTCCTTTGGTCTGATTTTCATTGGTAGGTGGGAATTTCATGCTGATATTGAATTAATATATTTTCTTTTTCATTGTTTTTGGAGGGAGAAACTTTCTTGAAAATTAGTTGTTATGTATGTACTTCATAGGAATCATAACTTTTCAATATTACTGGATGCTAAGAGGTACATAACTTATTAATGCCATCTAACTTAATGAATTGTGTTACATAAAAGGCATTAGCTGGATACCTAACAGTTTTATCAGCCTTAGGTCTTACAAAAAAGTCATTAGCTGGGTACCTAACAGTTTTATCAACCTCAGGTTTTATATAAAAAGTCATTAGCTGGGTACCTAATAGTTTTATCAACCTCAGACCTTACATAAAAAGTCATTAGCTGGGTACCTAATAGTTTTATCAACCTCAGGCCTTACATAAAAAGTCATTAGCTGGGTACCTAATAGTTTTATAAACCTCAGGCCTTTAAAGAAATCCTCTTTAGATTAGCATACACTTTTTCATACATTGATTCAATTTTCATTTTGTTCATTTATTTCAGGGTGTCATCTTCTCTATTGATTATTGCCCAAGGACAAAGAGAATTTGCTCTGTGTCAGATGACAGAAGTATCAGACTATACCAGCTTCATTTCCCCACAGGAAATGATTCCCTCTCCCTCAGTGCCTGGCATTTGGTTCAGAGTTCCCTGCTACATGTCATGTATGGTCACTTGGCCAGAGTCTGGGATGTAAAGCTTCTGTCAGACAAGATAATCAGTATTGGAGAGGTGCATGCTTTGCCTGATGTCATTGTGTTATGAACTTTTTATATCCTAAGATTTTAGAAATTATTTCTACTTTACATAAAGATTATTACTTAGATAAAATCAGTCAGCAGTGTTTAGGGCAAGTCTATTTCTTTCAGCAATATTTAGGGCAAGTATGTTTCAGCTGGCATTGTTTGGGGCAAGTCTATTCAGCAGTGCTTATGCCAAGTCTCTTTCTGTCAGCATTGTTTAAGTCAAGTCTGTTTCAATCACCAATGTGTAGGGCAAGTCAATTTTTTGGAAGATATACTGTCTTATAAACTAAGTAGAAATATTTTATACTATCAAGTTTCAGTAGTTAGGTACCTTATTTTTCTGATTATAAGACCAAATTTTGATTATTGAGGTTTTATGAGCTTACAAGAAATTCTTGCCAAATTAGAGCTGAAGCCATTCAAAAGTGTTACAAGACATTCACTATGCTACAGCTTCATAGTTTAACTTAGAAGGGAAATTCTTCATCATTAAAAAATACAGTACAAAACTAAATTTCAGTTTAACAAGTTTTTTTATTTGTCAGGATGCAGCTTGTTGTATGTGGAATTACAATGGTGAAATGATTAAGAAGTTTAAAGGACACAAGGTTAGTTTTCTTGAGAATCTCTCTAAGAGTTCTAGCAGCATTTCTATTTTTATCCTTTGATGTAGATTTGTGTTTATTATCTACTCATTTTATCTCCAGAACCTTTACTTTGTCAAAATCATTCAGTATTTCTTTATATTACTTTGCTTCATACTGCATGAAATGTGTCAATAAATAGTATCTTGTTGGAACTACTTTTCTTTGTAAACAAACAATGAACCTTGGTAGGAACTACCTTTTATTGTAAACTGTGTACCTTGTTAAGAACTACTTTTTATTGTAAACAATGTACCTTGGTAGGAGCTACTTTTTTGTAAACAATGTATCTTGTTAGGAACTACTTTTTTGTAAACAATGTACCTTGTTAAGAACTACTTTTTTGTAAACAATGTACCTTGTTAGGAACTAATTTTTTGTAAACAATGTACCTTGTTAGGAACTACTTTTTTGTAAACAATGTATGTCATATAGCAGATGCTAGAGCTGCTTTGTCTGGATGAACTAAGCATTACATGTGAGCCAGTTGAAATTAGTGATAATAAAGTAGACTATTTGGATGAGTTCACTGAGTCAAAAAAAAGAAAATTTCAGAAACATCCCATTTTACCTGTCAGTCTAAGTACTAAATTAGAAAATATAAAATTGAATAAGGTGGGTTTTAGTAGAAAAGCAACAGCTACACTAAACCAAGATATGCAGATGCCTCATTTTCTGTTGGCACTCTCACACCACAGTTGTAATAATGGGTGAAATGGGTTCTCACTCCCCATCTGCTTTGCATTTTCCCTGTTTTAATTCTTTTTGAGAAAATGTTTGGATTTATAGTACAAGTCACACAGGCAATTTAGCTTGGATCCTTCCAACAAAAGAGCATCAAGTGACAGGGCATAAAAACATGTAATCTATAATGGGTAATCAAAATGGCAATAAATACATTTACCTTTCTGCATCCTGAATTTTCTCAGAATGTATTTTTGTAGTTATTTATGCTATTAAAATTGATTCACACTGCTAAATTGTACTGTAATCTTGAACACATTTCCCACATCAATAACATTCAAAATGAGACTTTTCTGCACTTCATAATTTTCATATTCCGTAACAAACAATATTTTATCCTGCATTTTTTTGAGAATTTAAATTAAAAGAATTTCAAATTTTGTTGAGATTATGATTCCAAGATATCAGTGACAGGACAGAAAGCATAATGTGATTGCATCAAGGCCTGTCCCTCCAGTCACATGTACATATTATGGAATTAACTTAGTTAATGATTTTCACCTCAATTAGACTTTTGATGGATTAACAGGAAAACAAAATCCCTCCATTCCAGACCAACTGGAAATATTGTTCCAAAGCACCATAATTCACAATACAACAACAAATTTCAAGTTTAAGTAGACCAAAATAAGAGGTTGTTTTTTTTTTTTTTTTTTTTTTTTTTACAAAGGACTTATCATACTCTATTCTTCCAAGTTCAAATGTTGCTGTGGCTGGGGGGTGATATGTTCCCATGTATACTATTATAGTGCATTAGTTTTTATCAAAACTTGTGTATTTACTTTGAAATTTATTAGAAATTCAGTAACTTAAATTTTTGTGTTCCTTTTATTATTCAGTCTTGGGTAGAAAAGCAAAATGAATATATAAAACTTTTACTGCATTTGTATAGAAATTATGAACTTGCATTTTTCTGCGCTATACTGTGCTCCAAACATACAGTATAGCTAACAGAAAACTTGTTCATATTTTCCCACACAAATGCAGTAACCTATAAATATATATGTTTTGTATTGGGTTTAATGGCACTTCAGCACAGTCCTGGTTCCATAGTTCTTTGGTAAGTTTTGATAATCCCAAAAAGGCATACAAAACAAGACAAAGGCAAAAGTGTCAGAATCCTTGACATATAAATTTTTACACAAATTTTAAAAATCCAGTACTTTCTCACCTGGAACAATGCCATTAAAACATCCCAATCAAAAGGTTGGCTTCATTAGTCACCTATTATTACTTGCAAGAGAGCACATTGTGTCTATTCTACATCGAGGAGCCCTTGGGATTGTGTGTGTATATGTATGTGTGTGACATTAATTGTTAGATATTTTTGGTCCCTCCTTAACATTCTTTCCATTTCATTTTTGTAATATTTTAACTCTAGTTTCATTAACTCTGAATATCTCCAAATGGAACTGTTGAATTGACTTATTTGCAATTTTCATATTGAACTATTTTATGAAAAATCTTCATACATTTTTTAAAAAAATGAAATTATTGTTGCTATTATATTGTAAACATTTTATGCAAATGGAAATTAAGTAATATAATGTCTAGTCAGCCAGCATGTTTACCAATCTAGAATGATTTTTCTGTGTCTAGTTAACTAGCCAGAATGTCTGTCTGTCCACACTTGATTTACAGTATTTAGTCAGCCATTATGTCTATCTGTCCACACTTGATTTACAGTATTTAGTCAGCCAGAATGTCTGTCTGTCCACACTGATTTACAGTATCTAGTAAGACAGAATATCTATCTGTCCAGATCAATCTACAGTATCTAGTCAGAGATTACCTAGAGCATTGTAAGCCTTACCAGTGATTTTATCTTTAAGACTTGCTGATAGCACTTGACTCAGATTTTTACAAATGGGGGCTACTTGCTATTCTTTATTATGTCTCTTTAATTAAGCAGTTCTAAATAAAATTACAGACATAATGGTACACATTTCATGCATTATGTGAAAATAAAACTCGTGAATAAAGGTAAAAATAAATGCCACTTAGATTTGGTGCCCAGGATACAAGCTAGGTCAAATGAGCCACATTATTGTGGCACTTGGGAGGTGAGGGAGGTAACATACAGGGAGTTATAGTGGTGGCAGGGGTTAATGAGTTAACAAATTTATTCATTTTTCTTAAAAGAATAGATATCTGGTATAAATTATTCAAAAATATTTTGCAACCATATAATTTTATGTTAGATAGCATGTATCCAAAAGCAACCATTATAACCCAATATGGAGTGCCAAGCGGGTGTAATTATCTTGACCTGTTCTAAGACTTTTACCTATTTTTTTTCTTCAGGGAAGAAGCATTTGGAGTTTGGCTTCAGAGAGAAATGAACTATTTGTGGTAAACAAATGTTTTTATCAATTCATTTCTTAAAAAATACTTTTAAATTATTTTTTATGATTTAAAATAAATGAAAAAACTTTTTATTTTTTTAAGTAAAGATTTTTTAGCTTAAACCAGGAATATATATTTCCCTTGAACTTTCCTCCCGATTATTTGTAGAGGGACTTTATACATAACTAGTGCCCTGTGGAATCTTTTTACTCGACAATACTAACATAATTGATCCCTATTTGTTGATTGTAAAGAAAATCGCATTAAAAACTGGTAACTGAAACCTCAATATATTGCTCATTTTCTCATTGAAAATGGTTTATAGTACTCAGAAATTTGAATCAAAATCATGAAATTCTCAATTTTTAATAATTCATATATTTAGTTTCATTTTTTTTTCAAACAACCTTCTTAGTTCACCATACAAACAACATTCAGTAAAATTTTGGACAGTGAAAACATCTTTAATGTCTACTGAAGGCAGCACTTTACAAAGTAAATACAGATTAATTAAGTTTTATCTGGTGAATGTCATGTTTTAGTTCTACCTTTTAGTTTGGTTTAAGAGTAGTCATTATAAATGCAATATGCCTGCTTGTATTCAAACATGAAAAATGTCAGTCTGCCATCACAGCTACGTCTGGAAGTGTTTCTTTGAGAACCTTGTCATGTGCCAACTGTGTTTTGATATGACACATACAGCAGCATATGTGGTATTGTTGCATTGAATTAAAAACAAACCTTGGTATTATCATGTTAATTACTTCTTATGTATCAATTCAGATAAAGGGAATGGAATAAAAAATAGACAGAAGGCATGCAAATCCTTCTTACACAAGAACTAGCAGCCATTATTGTGTATCAGGTCAACTCATTTCAGTTATCAGTGGAACACTGGTTCATTGTGGAGTGGAGTGGTTCATTATGGAGAAGTGAATTTCAAAGTTTGTAGTTAACTTAAAATTACTTAATAGGCACTCAGAGATTTACTTAAGAGAATTTTTACTCTTAATAATGAAGCAATTTTAACAAACTTTCAGATGTTGAGTATCTTGAAAAAAAAGGTAATTTATACAGAAGAACAAACAATTTCATTAGAAAAGGCTCATTATTGACAATTATTCCCATCACAGTTATAAACCAATTATATTCAGCCATTTAGAACCTCTTTACCTCACTCCTGCGCCCACTTTTCTTTGTGCCCAGTGTTGATGGCATCCATATTGTTTTGGAGGACCCTCACACACTATAATGTGCATATGCCACTGTCTGTTCATCAGTTGGCTTTCCTTGTGAGCATAAATCCCACAACTACATGACACACATATTTTATTGCATGACAAGTAATCATGTTGGGTGCAAGTTATGACTTGCAGAAAGATTTAGGTCCTTGTTTGTATTTACATTCTTGATGTCTTTGCACACAATTTGAATTTCAGAGCTGAATGAAAGCATTATAATAGATTTCTTTGACATTATTAGGTAAGAAGACAATACACAGAAGAGATTGTATGTATATCTTACTTGATGTTAGGTTACTGGAGGTGGTGATTCCAGCATAAGGCTCTGGAATCTGAAGAGTGAAGGCCAGTATATGAATTCAACTAGATCAATATGTCCACAGGTTGGTATCATGTGTTTTACTATGAAGCTCATAAAATCAATTTAGTAATTGTAAATTGAATCAAGAATTGCTGTATATTATTAAAATAAACTCAGTATGGGTCAAAGCAAGTGAATAGGAATCTTGGATGAGTCCCAGTGCATTGTCAAAGTGGTGTGATATTTTTGCCCATTAAAAAGGTGAAAAGCTGAGAAAAATACTAAGGGATGTAACATACTTGAGACCCAGGGAAGGCACGTTTATTGAGGAATAGTTACCTGTAGATGCAATTGCACATTTTACATAATTTTCATATGAATTCCAATTAACCAGAGTATCCTGGCATATATTTTTTTATTGAGTACCTTCCAAGGGCACCATGTATAAATGAAACATCTGTAAACATGTGTTCTATAAATATTGTTATGTGGAAGCTCATACAAATCTAATAAAAAGAAGTGTGAAGTCAACAAGCTTTGTAAATTTTAACAAAAATAATTTATTTGCCTAGAAAACACAATTAAGATATGAAAATTGGTCTTACAGTTTGTGAATATAGTCCAAACTTAATCCTAGAATTGGAATATTAATCCTATTACTAAATTTCTAATTGAATTCAGGTTTGAATCTCGATGAAGTTCCATTATAAAAGGCGATAACATTAGAAGAAGCCTTTGTACTAAAGGCAGTTCCTCATTGAATTTTGTGAATCAAGATTAATTTTCCAGTATGAATGTGTACAATTTAGGGGCTGAAGTTGCGTTTTTGATATGAATGTGTACAGTTTAGAGATTCAAGTTGAGTAGTCATTGGTATGAATGTGTACAGTTTTGAGATTCAAGTTGAGTAGTTGTTGACACGAATGTGCACAGAATAGAGGTTCATTTTTTAATAGCTGTGTCTTTTGAATTTGAAACAGTAGAATTAGCAGGGATTTGTAATTTTTCAGATTTCCAGCAGTGACCATCCTCGCATTGTGAAGCTCCTTGACTTTAACAATCTCCTGGTCATGACTTTTGAAGGGTGAGCTCAAGCCTTAGATCTTTTAATGTAATTCTTGTTGTAAAAGGGACTTTTTGCATTAATTGGGACATTATATCCGTTGATATAAATTCTCATTGTAAGAATGGGACCTTAATTGGGGCATTTACAAAATTGAATGTTCAAAAAAGAGTATGATGAAAAAAGAGAGTAGCTATCCAGTTTTGAAAAGAGTTGGATTGAAACTTTGTTACTTTGCTTTTAATATTAACACTCCTTGTTGCAAGTTTATCCATCCATTCATCCATCTATCCATGCATCTGTCCATCCATCCATGCATCCATCCATCCATCTATCCATCCATATATTACATGAATACAGTGTTATTTATATCAATATATCAATATCATAATTTTCACAGGACAGGTTTTTAGGCAATTATAAAAATAAAAAACCAGCTGTTTTTACTTTGACTTTTTAATTTGCACTGGAGGCATGCATGTTTTACAAACTAGAATCTTGTGAAAATTTTAGAGGCATATTTTTATTTCAACTTTTTTTTTATTTTATTCTAAGCCAGAAGTATTTCACCAGCTTCAATTTAATTATAGTAAAAGTGCATTTACTCATAAGGTGATGGAATGTACAGTTGTTGTAATCTCAATGCTGACACATCTGGCATTTACTTGTAATGTGTTAGACTGTACATTAATTGAATTCCCAATGCCAAATCATGGCATTTACTCATTTAAAAATTATTTGTAATATACAATATCTGTGATGTGTCTGGTATTGTTTTATTTGTCCGTTCATTCTCTTATTTAACTAACTTTTATGAACTATGGAATCTCAGTGGGTCGTGCATTGGACTCGTAATTGTAGACCGGAATAACATTTCATTCCATAGTCAATATAGATTTATTTACTGATATGGGGGAGGTAGCAATTAAATATATGAGATGTAAGACAAACATTCAATTACAAACAAGAATTACAGTTGAGACAATACAGCATGAATTTCACACAATTTATACACAATGAAAGTATCATGCATATGAATTATCTACAATCTTTACCAGAACTAAGACTTCTGTGTAGTATCCAACTTATAATTCTTTCAAAAGAAAAAGATATATATATATATATATATATATATATATATATATATATATATATATATATATATATATATATATATATATATATATATACTCTATCAAAAGTCTTCATGGAGAGCAATTGTAAAATTTTCTACTAGTAGGTAGTAATACTTATAAAATATACTATAAGTATTACTACCTACTAGTAGAAAATTTTACAATTGCTCTCCATGAAGACTTTTGATAGAATATGTTGAGAGAAAGGTGGATAGGGCAGGGTTAGTAATGCACGACAACTTGCAGTGCACCTGCTCTTATGGTGAATATTTTGTTCTTTCACTCACTCCACTGATTTACCTGCTTACATATACATGCTATGTGAGACGATCTGCACAAACACATTATACTACACATAGTAATGCACAGTCCAGAAAGCTGTACACTGTAAACAAATAATGACAACACATAAAACAGATGCAACATTTATGTCCAATATAACACTGATAACATAATCCAGGAGTTGCAGATTTGTTACTAGCCCATGTTGGTGTGTCACTGGGAGTGGCCGATTAATTTCCTTTACTGTTAAAACCTCTCCAGTGGGACCATTCATAAGGAAATAATCTGATCACAAAGGAAATAATTGCTCCCACTCAGTGCTGCTCAAGTAGTGGAGGTCATTAGTATTTCATCTTTGCCCAGAAAAACATGTTCTCACCCATGCATTTTTTACACATAAGGCAGAAGCCAGGTACTTGATCCCACATAAATCTCTCCACCATATAAACACCTAATGTTTGGTTGTGCTGCTGCCTCCATTTAGTAATGTACCCATTGTGTTTCTACAGGATAATAGGGATAGAGGTTGGATGCTTAATCATTCCATATTGTGTTCGTACAGGATGAAAGAGCATAGAGTTTGGATGATTAATCATATCCTATCCTCTTATTTATTCTCCTAATATTAAAATGATCAGATAATGTATTTTGATGGAGAAAGGAATATTTGTCATTAATTATTGTCTCTAAAAATATTTACTTGATTACATTACTTTTGATTCCAGTCCCTCTTTTCTGCAAATGTGGGCATTCTGTTATAGGTTTCACTGAAGTTTAAATTGGTAAATATCTGGTATACTGGTGGCCACATTGCCATGCTAGGAAAGGTGATAAGTAAGTGTTACTTCCCTCTATATATATATATATATATATATATATATATATATATATATATATATATATATATATATATATATATATATATATATATATATGAGGAAGTGTTAATTCCCTTTGTTTATAATGTAAACTTTACTTCCCTTTTTCTTATATAAGACATTAATTTTGTCTTTCAGGGAGGAACTGGAATTTGAGGTACCCAAGTAACATCCTAATGTTAATATAATTATGTAATTAATTTTGGAGAAACAAAGTTTACTAAAAAGTAAATGTATTTCTTTTCAGACAATTGCTTCTTCACCTCATTCCCTCTCAGTCCTGGACCATGCTGATGTCATATTCCAAGTTCCAGTCTTATTCTGTGCTGGCAGTCTCCAGCTGTAGGCATTACATCACTATAGGGAATATCAGTGGAACCATGAAAGTCTTTTATATGGAGGGTAAATTGTATCCATCTTTCACATTCTGTTGAGTACCTCTTTATCAATCCATCCAGTCATATTGTTGTTAGTCTGTAATAAAAAGGAAAACTTATATGTAATGACATTAATATGAAATATGTTGATTAAAGATATTTTTGATGGCCTACTATTAAACATTGCCAAAGAAGAGATTTATTGAAGGTGCACAGCACAGAGATGTATTTTATTTACTTTCAAATATCAATCAATATGTTTTGTTGTGCTAAATATAAAAATAATTGTTGTTATTATTATTGTTATTGTTGGATGCAGAAAAAGACTACACTTGGAGGACAGTTTGGATGGTTGATAAAGTCATTTGTGAAGGGAAAATTTTCAGCATCAACTGGATTGCAGACAGTTCATTCCTGACAACTCAGCCAAATGGAGTTGTGGTAATCCTTTTGTTTTTAATTTTTACTTTTTATTAAAATTGTTTAATACATTCAGTAATGTTTATACAAGTCATTTTAATTATAAGTTTATGAGACAACTTTATCGTCTTTTACATGCTTGTAAGCCTTAGCTCACCATTGATCCATTTTTAATTTGCCTCGAGTTTCTCATAAATTATGATTAATGGTACTAATATTATTCTGTAACTTTAATTATAGTAGCTTATAAAAGATCAATTTTTCAAAAACTGCTAAATTGAATTTGAATAGTTTTGAAAGAAATCATTCTGGCACAGTGGAGTTTAATTTTTTTACAGATGATGCTGATCTATTATATATGGCAGTCACTACTTAAAATATTAAAATGTTTAATTTATTTCTTTATCAGCAATTGCATAACAGAATTTAACAAGATTTAACAATATACTGACATAGAGATCTTTCATATCAGTATTATGTCAGTGTGATGATGACTACCATTATAAACAGAAAAGTTGTTAAACAGCCTCTTTAATAGTACTCATCAGAATGAGTCCAAATGGAGCAGTACTCCTCACAATGAGACCAAATGGAATAGTATTCCTCAGAATGAGACCAAATGGAATAGTACTCATGAGAATGAGACCAAATTGAATAGAAAACAATCAAAAATTGAGGGTTTCTTCTTGGTACAAATGTCTGCCATCAAATACAACAACCATTAAAAAAAATAGACAAAATTTAAATTTTTTTTGAAAGAAAACTCAACAGAATTTTGACAATATACTTCCTGCAGGAAAGTGCTTTTAATTTTGAGTTTATACAAACTATGCTCTTTCACCATCAAACAGGACTATCAATTCTCAGAGTTGTCTCCCATTTTCTAAGTTTTAATTTCATTGTAGAGTCCTCACCTAGGATAATTCCTTGTGAACTGTTTTAAAATAAATTACAAATTAATTATGGTAGATTAAAAGGTTAGTAGACAGAGCAATAGACATCATAAAGCATGGATTACACACTTAATATTTCAAGAGTATTAAAGACAATATTTCAGTGGTTTTATACATATTAATAATATTGATTGTTCCTTTTTATACAATAAATGTAAGAAATCACAGTTGTTGATAGATTTTTTTGCCAAGCTAACAGTTCAAGTGGTTTCTCATTTCATAGCAAGAATTTAACATGCTAGTTATTTCCCTTTCTAAGGTATGTGTATAACTTTGTTTA
>JAEAOA010000864.1:0-10804 GCA_016746295.1 Potamilus streckersoni | reverse complement strand
GTTCTGACTGAAAAAGACCGAGCGTTCTATAAATTACATTGCTCCTGATCTGTACACTCCAAGGTGGCAACAGTCCGTATATATTTAATTATTATGAAACAATATTTAGAGCTAGAAAAGTACCATATACCTTAGCAATAAAATGAACAGCAAAAAAAAAAAAAAAACCAAAAAAAACAAACAAAACAAAACAAAACAGTTTCATTGAATCAAGCTAAGTTCTCGCATGTGTAGCAGCGCTGCAAACCTGAATGGTTTCATGCTATAACAGTCAGCAAACGTCTTGTATTACCTTGTATTACAAAATTAAGAGCTACGTGTTACCGATCCTAGTCGCTGCATACATCATTGTTACTACACATTACTCTTGACATGACCAGTCGTTGTAATATCTAATTGATAGTCCGATAATATGGACAGTGGGTTCACAATCTTAAAATTTAGAATACCCAAGGAAGAAAAAAAAATAATATACTTCCTTAAATGATAAGCTTGATTTTATTTGCAGTACAAGTGATAATAAATTAGTATACGAAGCACATGACATTTTAAAATAATCGTGCTTTGAATACGAATCTATCAGATAATCGATAACAATACAGTATGCGATTATCCAACAACAGAAGAAACAATAAGACGACAAACATCGAAAACGAAAACATTGCTGCTAACAATTAGTGGAAAAAGAACATATCCCTTTCAATATACACCAATAAATTTGAATATTAGGATAAAACTTCTTAATTTTTTTTAAAATACCAAGTCTAACGGATGTCAAAAGAAGGGATTCATAGATATTTTCCTGAGATCACAACCTGCCGATCGTTATAAATGTATAAATTGCCTTAAGTATTTGGGATTTTACAATTTCTGTGTTGTCCATCTACGAGTGAAGTATTTGGTGCGTGGTATAATGCAAATGCTAACGATGCGTTCAACTCCGCCGCCTAAAAAATGATATGAATCTCTCAATGCATATATCAAGTAAGTAACAATACCACACACTCTTAGCATTTATATATGAATTCTTTCCATCGCGTCTGTTCCTATGCATCCACAACGTTCACCAAGACATATTACAGCTGCCCCATTTACACTGTTTAATTCTCTTGCTCCAAATGGGTTGTCAGGTCTTCGAACAACACGTGCAACACATACTCCTCGTTCTGGCAGAAAGACGCAATATGGTTTCGGACCAAGGGTTTCTCGTGCAGATACTGATATCAGCAGCAGCGACGTACAAAGCACGGCGAGATCTATTGTCCTCATGCTTAATTTACTTTAAACACTTTTTTATTCTCTATATACACTGTGTGAAAAGAAAGAAAATATGTTAAGTGACGAATTCAAACTGATTTAAAACAGTCGTTTTCCGTTGAAACTTTTGACTTGAATATACTAGAAAAAGAAAACCACAAACATTAAATACTATAGTAATTCGACACATAATTCAGCTTGGTGAATTCAAATATGGATTAAGATGGCAGGAGGCCCTGGAACAATTTCAAAAGCGTCTCCTTTCCCTGCCCCCCCCCCTTTACCACCATCTCATTTGCTGTGTTGCGTACCCATGGGGAAAACTATTCCATCTGTTTTCAAGTTTACCTTCAACTCAAAGTCGGCTTCTCTGCTTTTGATGTCTTCTCGAAATACGAAACACAGTTCAAAGCGAATCACGTGGTATTGATTCAACTAATTATTGTGCTATAAAGTTCTAATTTTAGAACACTTATAGGCAAAGGAAAGAGGTACTGGTCGAAGTTCCTTTTGAATGATTGATCAAATTTTGTTAGATGATACTTTAGAAAAATTAGGTCACAATTTTAAAACAAAATTGTAACTTTGAGAAAATTTATTATAAAACGTGTATTTGTATCATATTCCTTGTTTGCTGCCGTTTGTGTCAATATGTTGGGTATATGTAATGTCTCCACACACACCACACACACACACACACACACACACACACACACACATAATATATATATAATATATATATATATATATATTATATATATATATATTATATATATATATATATATATAATATATATATATATATATATATATATATATAGTATTATGGTATACAATGACAGGCATACATTTTTTATCGAAAGGAAACGAGGCTTGCCAAGTTTTCTTTTAATGAACAATTTATACAACATTTGTGTATCAAACAAAAGTACATATATTTGCCCTATGAACTGAATTGAGATTGACTACACGCAATTGTGTATTGACTGGTAAATGAAATCATCACATCCCTGCAGAGTGTGTCCCCTAAAAGATGTAGCCCAATGTGACTTTTGTGGCTATTCACATTCATCTTTGCATGTTTATGAGTTGGTTGTTTCGTTTTTGGATTTCTATTTCTTACACACCTGATAGAATCAATATAAAACACACTTATGATTAATCAATAAATATTTTATTATCTTTTTTTTTAAAAATTAGATTTAAGTCATCATTCTCCTTTAATTAACAGTACAACCACTCACAATTCGCTCGGTGGCTCGGTCTCTCTCACTCTCTCTCCTCTCTCTCTCTCTCTCTCTCTCTCTCTCTCTCTCCTTTCTCTCTCTCTCTCTCTCTGGGCGGTTTGAATTAACTTTTAATATAATGTATAGATTAAAAGACGTAGTTGTATCACTCAAGCGAAAATCGTCTACCTTCTTCTTTTCATGGCGGTTAATTATGATAATCCCATTATAGCGGCACCTTGATTTGTTGGGTAACAGATGATTTTGTGCTTTTAGGACAACTTCTTGCAAACTTGGAAACTTGGATTAAGATGTTTTTTTTTAAAGGTATACATTTTCATCTTTTTAAAAAGGTACTTATTTGTATGATTCTGAAAGATAAATATTAAATAGGATTTTCTGGGTTACAGGTTCAAGAAGGTTATGGAGTGGGTCTTCATGTTGATATTTAGACATCAACATTTTCATATGCATATTGAGTCGAAATGTGGGATATTTTTGTACACTTTATGAATATCATTTTTCCTTATTAAAGTACGATAGTCTTTCTTGATATAAAATGGAATGTTTTTTTACACCCAAAATAATGATCAGTGCTTACAGAAATGACGCATCGTTGCAAATAATTACTCAACGCGCAGAATTGGCTCACTTGGTATTCTAGTCACGTTCATTTTTTAAAAATGTTTTTTGGTTGTTTTCCTTCATGTAATTACCGGGTTGTGATTGTTGCATACTTTTGTGCAAAGAAATACGTGGTAATTGCCATCGTGTCAGTGTTTAGATTATAACAGGATGACCAAAAGTCTTTAATCATCTTAGTTTTTATAGGTTTCTGAAAAGGATATAATAAAATATAATTCCTTAATATATACAATCTTGATATTGACTGTTAGAATTACACCATCTCCGAGATCAAATAACTGTCAACATTATCGATCCAAAATTCGGCAAAACATTACACAATTTGTAAATATTTACAATAACTAAAGTAAAATGAAGACAATGGTGTTATGCTGATGAATTTCTATAAATGTCCGATATTTTTATTGATGTGGGTCGAAATATCCTGGGCCGAAACGTCCATGTACCAGGTGGGTGGGGCGAAATGTCCATTGAAGTGATATACCGCTTGGCACTCAGCATTAAGAGGTTAGTGTTAGGACTGGTCGGCCTGGTGTCAGGATAATGTGACTAGGTGGAACATCATGCTATTTGTCTGCGGTATGATGCCCCAGTGCTAGACATCACTATAAACTGCCACACTGCAGACATCGTAGCGATATGACTGAAAAATTGTTAAAGCTACGTTAAAAATCAAAATCACATAACACACGCACACACGCACACACACACGCACACACACACGCACACACACACGCACACACACATACAAAACACACACACACACACACACACACACATATATATATATATATATATATATAATATATATATATATATATATATATATATATATATATATATATATATATATATATATATATAGTAATTGCTTATAATATTTTACACATCAGTTTATTAAAAGTATTTAGTGTCTGAAAAAGAACACGGTTATTATGAAACTAATGATATGCATTAATTCACATGTGTGTTTATTCTCTCTCTTTCTCTCTCTCTCTCTCTCTCTCTCTCTCTCTCTCTCTCTCTCTCTCTCTCTCTCTCTCTCTCTGTGCTTAAGGGTATGAACCCGCTGAGAGCACAAAGAGATGCGTTTCTGGTTATTGCATTTATGATCTACGCTGTTAAATTTACTTTTGCAAACATGCGTTAAAAGCATAACATAAAATCTATTCCTGCTTTGTCTTCATCTCTGAAGCTCATGTTTATTATGTCCAATGTATCCCATTGTAATTGTTGATAAACTTTACTATAACACGGTGCAAGTCTCTGAACAATCACAATTCTAATTAACAAGAATCGATTTTGTATTTAATACAGCAAAATGTACTCATGTATGGGTTTAAAATGTACAATCTGTATATAATACAGTAAAATGTACAAATATATGGTTTTAAAATTGACTTTTTTTTATCTCTAATTTCTGACGTGTGCTACACTTCGGCCATGTACATCGATTTCAATCTGTTCATATCGTTTGACATGGTCACGCAATTTCTCGGAAAGCGCAACCACTCGGGATTCCGAATTGTTGCGTTGTTCGAAATTGGAGACCAACAAACTTACAAAACATTGTGAAGTTGCTAAATAATCTCGTTTTCTCATCTCGCAGATTTGTCATATATTTTATTAGTTGGATTTGAAACATGGAGAATTGTAGTCATATGCAATAATTTAATCTTTTAAGGTTTGGAGGATATCTTTACACAGAAAAACAGACGTTATTAATAAAAACGACAAAAAATTAGTGAAAATAGAAGTAACCTAAGCAGTACGATAACTCCACGAGTAGGTCGTGTTTTCCTCGTTGCTATCGATAAAATGTCACACTCTTGTGTTCTCGAGCAGAAGTTTTGGTTTTGTCAATAATTAATTTAAGCATTTTTTAATTTTTTTTTTGATAGAAAGTATTATATTTTAAGGACGGATCACGTCACGGGTTTGTTAGCAAATAAAATTGGAGCCTAACCATATTATTACAGGTTAGGCTCCCAATTTGATTTGTAACAAACCCTGTGGGTAACGTAGGCATTTATATTTTAAAACCCGGTACGGCTTAAGATCCCAAAACTACCCAGACTGTTCCAAAACACATTCACTTAACCAGGATACTTTGTAACAAAAAATTTATATCCCCCCCTCCCAATGAAGACTGAGCAATAAAATTCTGAATTGCATAACTATCAAATAACATAAGGAATTTTTCTTTTACCTTGTAGGTAATCGACAACAGAAAGACCCAATTCTTTTGAATACACCCCAAGAAAACCTCAAGTTATATTTTACAGTTGAAATTTTTGCTCAGTTGAAAAAAAAATTGTTTAGTTTAATCTTAAATCTCCAAACATTAATAATACAATTTCTACACATACTGTTTCAGTGTCAAAATTTACAGTTCATATTTTAGTGGTTTTGTCATTAAAAGTTTTGTACATACAATAAAGAATTTAAAGAATATAAATATATCACCCCTAGGTTCTAGTTATTCAGTTTACCTTTCATTGTTGCAGAAAATGTTAGGAAAACTTTTTAAAAGAAATAAGATAAAATAATTTAGTGATACATAATTGTGACTTGTTAAGTGTGGGGCTCTTTGTTTTTTAAAGTGGTTTAATTATATTTATCTACCATAAATGAGACAGAGAGAGAGAGAGAGAGAGAGAGAGAGAGAGAGAGAATAATTGTAGACATGTATTTTGGATAGGTGAGAGTATTTTTGGACAGTCTTTTCTGTAGTGATTACTGATAAGTGAAAAACTTTTTCTGATGTTACTAGATAATTATACAATGCAAAATTTTACTGATCACTGTCTTTGTTTGATTTTACAGGCATCCAGGGTAGGTGAGTTTTGGGGGACAGTTTTCTGGTAGTTTTAGGGTTTTTAGATGCTACAGGCATTTAGCTATCATATGGTAGCCTCAATGTAGTCAGCAGTGTAGGGGTAAATATTAGTAGATATTTCAGTAATGGGTTTCATTGTTAGAATTCGATTTCATATACCTTTACATGGCAATTATCACTTTATTCGATCTCAGTCATCCATATTCCTTTGGAAGGTCATCTAAATTACGTGGATATTTTGGAATAGGTTAACCTAAAATTGTGTTTCAGTACAAACCAGATTGAATGTTTCATGTTATGATGTCACATTAAAAGCAATGCTCACTTAAAAAAAATTCAAACTACCCTGTTATTTTTTCATGATAGACCTGATGCACTCTTGATCCAGCTGAATACTTGGCTACCAATGTAAAAGTCATGATCGATCAGTAATTTTTGGCTGACGTTTTTTTTTATTATGTTAATGCTATTTAAAGTGTAGAACATTCAGTATTCAGGATTGAACAGGCTTTGGTTAAACTATTTTAATATTAACTTTACAACAATTACAATTATGATCACTAGTAATTTCCAAATGGTAGCATATATATCTTAAGCATTCAAAATTTATTTTTAGCAATATTACACCACCTTCATCAGTAACTGATGTTGATCACATGACTTATAATGCCATGTAATATGAGGAGATTAGTGATTGTAGCCCCTCTCCATATTTCTAGTGTTCAAGTATGATCAGTGATTCTGCACTGATGTGTTCTCTTTAATCCTGGTTTCTAACACTGTTCATATTCCTGATGTAGTCATTTTCTCCTTCACTGGCAGAGTGTCTAAAGCGCTGTCTGTTACGAATCACTGCCATCTCACCTCTGTCTGTGTGAGTTCCAGTCCAGCTTTGGCTAACTGGCTAAGTGAGAAAGCCTGCCAGTAGCTTCTCATGAATCTGTCTGTAGTTCTTCAGGTTTTTCTCCACCATTAATACTAGTCGCCATGTATAGCCTATCTTGTGCTGAAAATGGTGTTAAACCCAGCGACAACATTCGCTACATTTGATAAAAAAAACCATACCAGTTTTCATTACACGTTAGAACATTAGTCGCTGATGAAGGCAGTGTGATATTGCCAAACATTTTGAACTGATATTATGTACTGTTATGGGAGATTACTAATATTCTTCATTTATCCACTGCAATGAAGAATCTTTTTTATTAAATTACAATTTAAATTTAGTAAATGTGCCAACATGACCATATGACTTTTAATACATGTATTTATGATGTTGTAGCATTGACGTGGAAATTACTTCCGTAAATTATTATTTCCTCCTTAAATTGATGTATAGAAAGAATTCAATGAGGAATAAGTGAAGGAACCAGTGGATGCACGGATGACTTAACTGACATGACTTACCAAAATATTTTTTTGTAGTGTTTGATTACAAAGTACATGTATAGAAAAATAATAACATTAAACATTACAAACAAAAACAACCAAGAAATGCAAGCAAACAAAAGAAAAGCTGAGAAAGCTTAGATGACCGATACCTTTGCTTGTTTACTGGGAGACACATAGTGGGTTCTATCAGTAGTTTTAAATGAAATGTTACCCCCTGTTCATCCAGAAGACTTACAACAAATATTGGTTGGTTCTAAATGAAAAAATATAAATCCAAATTCATAACTGGTGACCATCATTAAAATCATTTTACATCCTTCTCCAGTGTTTATAAATACCTGTTTTACTTGAGGATTTCTTATTATATAGTAGCTGTTTTGAAAATGGTTCTTATCAGACTGCATAATAACCCTGCTTCTAATAGCTATATCTATAGATGATCCTGAGAAATATATTTCTTGCAATCTCTGACTGGTCCTTAATATTAAGGTGGAGGTAAATGGGACCATCATAAAATCTTGTTATTGCATCTCCTTTTCAAGGGATGGTCATATTGACATCATGTGATATGAAGTAAGTAATATTGATATCATGTGATATCAATTAAATAAATAAAGTCATAATAATAATAAATAATAAAGTAATAATAATAATAATAATAATAATAATAAAATAATAAAATAATAATAATAATAAAAATAATAATAATAATAACAATAATAATATAAAGTAATTCATTTTGACATCATGTGATATGAAGTCATATTGACATCATGTGATATGAAGTAAGTCATATTGACATCATGTGATATGAAGTAAGTTGATCCAGAATGAAAATGATGACCTTACAGATTTGAAAATGTAATGAAAGCTGTCCTAAATGGTTGGGCATACAAACATTTAAAAAAAAAAAGCTGTGTAATATATATCTGTTGGTTTAGTAAATTGTCAGACCTCTAAATTGACTGCTTTGATAGACATCAAGAAATATATGCATATTGTTTTTGCTGAGGGAATGGTTTTCATTAAAATACTATAATTCAGGGGTCAAGCTAGACTTAAATTTTAAGAAGTGACTTTTTATTTTGGTCAAAACAGGGAGAAGTGGGAGCTAAACAGGAGAAGTGGGAGTTAAACAGGGGGAAGTGAGAACGAAACAATAAACAGGATAGAGAGAGAGAGAGAGAGAGAGAGAGAGAGAGAAGGAGAGAGAGAAGATGAGAGAGAGAGAGAGAGAGAGAGAGAGAGAGAGAAGAGAGAGAAGCATTATTATCTTAATTTAATGATGTGCTCTATTTCTCAGTATGCTTTTAACTGTTTTAAGCAGTGCCTTATTTTTAGGTTGAAAATATATGTGTTATATTGTGAGTATCAACATATTTGTATGCATATGAAAATTTTATATTCATACCCATTCTATTCATACTTGTATGTATGTGGTTTGAATTGAAGCAAATGCGGTGTGTTTGGCTGTATGACTTAAAAAACACATCAGAAGCTATACATTGTAATTATTTTCACTGATAGCAGTAACAAGATTAGAGTCTTGTAACTGAAGTTGGTAAAAATGCTTAATAAACTACCACTTAAGTATTTTATTTCTATAAGTTTGTGTAAAATTGCAGTCAAAAGATTTCTATCATTCTTTGAAACAGCCCCAAATACATTTACATAGGAATAAAAGCACAAGTGATTTCAAACCATACTGTTTGTCCAGATTTCATTGTTCCCGATAAAACATTACTATAACTATTCATGGACAACACACTTAAGCACAAAAGTCGATATATATCTTAACTGGATCCTTTCTTTCCACAACCGAAAGTCCAAGAAATCGTCTCACACAGTGCAAGTTCATCTATTTTTAGATAGAGGACATTTTTCATAACTATCACTTTCATGCTTCGTTACAAAAAATCCATTAATAGGACTGCATATTTATGATTTGTCTACCTATGGTCATAATGACATGCATTGGTTAACTACTTGCTTCCTTACTATATATATTTTTATATTTTCACAGTTTAATGAAGTGGTACATCATATACGTAGCGATGACCACTTTTATAAGGTCTTTAATGGTTTTAAACTGATTTTATACAGAAAATACGCAAATATGACTTAAAATCTCTTTTTTTAAATATAATGAAATAAATTAGAAAATGCTGTTCACAGATCATATCTTTAAAAGCATATTACAATTTTTCATGGTCTAAACAAAATTTAATATTAAAAAAAAGAATAAAAGAAAGAAAAAATTAGAAAATGCTCTTCACTGATCATATCTTTAAAAGCAAATTACTATTTGCGTATTGATATTTCAATTTCGAAACAGAATTTTATATATTTTCATAATATTATAGTATAAGCCCAACTTCATGAAATCAAGCAGTGATATCTTGCTCGGAAAAGGGTTATGGTAATTTAGCTGCTAAACTTGCATGTGAATGTGCAAGAATTTCTTTGTTGCCGTAAGCTGATTGGTATCAACATCACATAAATACATTTCACCTTGGGTTACAACAGTGACAGTCATTATACGTTCGAAAAATCAGAGGGCAAAATCAATTTTACTTTCATAACAGAAGAAGGCGAAGTTTACAGTTCTCAGGCAACTTTTTCGCAAACTTCGCCTGGTAGTGTGACCCCTGTAATTGTCTGGCTGGTTTTGAATTGAAGTGTAATTTAGTTTACTTCCAGCATGGCTCCATCATGACTCTCTTGAAAAATTGTGTTATTGAATGAAGATTGGGCTCATTGACATCCAACATGGTACTGTTGTTGCCATCTTGAAAATCATGTTATTGAATGAAGATTGGGCTCATTGACATCCAACATGGTACCATTGTTGCCATCTTGAAAATCATGTTATTGAATGAAAATTGGGCTCATTGACCTCCAACATGGTACCGTTGTTGCCATCTTGAAAATCATGTTATTGAATGAAGATTTGCTCATTGACATCCAACATGGTACTGTTGTTGCCATCTTGAAAATCATGTTATTGAATGAAAATTGGGCTCATTGACCTCCAACATGGTACCGTTGTTGCCATCTTGAAAATCATGTTATTGAATGACAATTGGGCTCATTGACATCCAACATGGTACTGTTGTTGCCATCTTGAAAATCATGTTATTGAATGACAATTGGGCTCATTGACCTCCAACATGGTACCATTTTTGCTATCTTGAAAATCATGTTATTGCTTCTCCTTTGTGTGAATGATGGCATTAACATGGGAGCTTTCTCTAAAACACATCTTGCAATAATTTCATTGGTTAAGATCTGGTTTTTGTGAAATAGTTTTGAAATACCAGACTGAAGTTCTGTTAAATGTCATCATATTAATTTTTTTTTTACTTCATTGATTGTAACAAGTTTTATTTTTCCTGTCACTTTCCACAAAGTTAGTCGACTTTTATAAAAGCTGTCCACTTGGAGC
>JAEAOA010000863.1:0-22793 GCA_016746295.1 Potamilus streckersoni | reverse complement strand
CCCTAATCTATCGCCGATTCATCACTAGTATTAAGATTGTAGTTTGCTTCTTCCTCAAATTCTATTTCCTCATTGGTCATTTCAACTCTGTTGTTTTCATTTTCTTCTCTTTCTCTACTATTATTATCCTGAATTTTATTCTCAGCTTTTTCTTTATCTTCTTCTACACTTTGTAACTCTAGTCTTTCTTCTCTCGTAACATCTTCAGTCTCTGGGTTTATGTCTGTAATGTTATCTCTGTGACACATACATGTTTGTGTATCTTTGTGACATTTGTCACATATTTTGCATGGACACATTAAAGGAAAACTTCCACAATTATCACATCTTTGTCTAGTGCAGTTCTTGGCTACATGGCCCTGCTCTCCACACTTATAGCATACAAAGTCAGGGCAATCTTTCATAACATGGCCCGGATCTAGACATCTAGAACACTTTTACTTGATTATCATGCAATACTCTAAAATATTGTGGACCATTAACAGTTTGAAACTTCATGCTGTAAGGCAATGATTTTACCTGCTGTGGAAATTTACATTTTGTATAACGGGTCCCATCAGCCACACTAGTACCAGGATAGTATCTACGTTGAATGGGTGATAGGATTTCTACTCCGTATTCTTTTAGCTTCATACTTATCTCTTCATCAGAGATGTATGCCGGAAGATGAAGTATAGACACAATAGTATTTTCTGAATATAAGAGAGCACAATCATAATGTTCGCTGCCAACATCAATTCCATGCAAGATATTATATGCTGCTTCCTTGTTTGGAAGAGTGACTTCATATAAATTTGCCCCTTTGGGTACGACTGCATACACTGACATGTCTCCCGTTGATTCTTCCACACTTTTAATAATTTCACTTGCCTTTATCTTCTTCACATCTTTTACGTCAATTACCACTGTACATTCTTTTCCAAACTTACGAGATACTGCCTTTCTATCCATATGATTCAACACACTATGCTGATCGTCAACTATTTCACAGGTGACATTGGAATTTAAGTCACCTCTCCGTGCCTCACGTGCAGATCGACAAGGACTAGAGTTCATTTTCACATAATCAGTTTCTCAAGTAGTGGAAAAAATCTTCCACAAACACAAATTAGTTACTCACATATATATATATATATATATATATATATATATATATATATATATATATATATATATATATATATATATATATATATATATATATATATATATATGAATTCAATCAAAATAATCTCATAAATATGCTTGTACTAAATTAAAAGAGAAAAACAGAAAATTCAAGCAAGAAAACTTGAAAGTTTACCGAGCGGCCATCAAACGTGCTTTCTGTCTGATGTCACAACCGGAAAATTCCACTTAAACCTAATTATATGAAACGTATCTCTGCTTGTTTCATCAACTCTGTTAATTTGTATCCAATACATACGTGTGTAAAATGTAGTGGAACATTACAAATCGTAATAAAATATTTGCGCCCACCGTGGGACTTGAACCCACGACCCTCAGATTAAAAGTCTGATGCTCTACCGACTGAGCTAGGTGGGCTACTTGATAGGAAATAGTTGAAAGATTTTTCGTTCAGTTTTGCATAAGGTGTTTGATCATTGTTTCCACATGTTCACAAACAGAACTTCTAGATTATTTTGAATCTTAGTTGTAATGTCCATATATAAGAGAATAACAACAGGTACGTGGGAGTGGGATAGCTTATTCAACTTAATTTTATTAGAAAAGTCTTGAATTAAATAACCTAAAGCATCTAATGCATCATATGCAAATTAAATGTAGTTATCTAACGATACGAACAATAATATAAAATATAATTTGCACTGTAACGCAAAGTTTAACGCCATTTTTAAAGCTGGGCTTAAAGTCAATATGTATAAAATACTTACCTGGATCAGGGAGTACCGTGATCAGCTAGGCGGTTTCACCAGCTCACACGTTACTTTGGCCATAAAGTATTTTTCAAAACAACAAGTTTTGTCGCAAAATTTTGGAATTTTTCCGTCATGTATCGCCGAATAGATATGAATGTTTCGAAATACGTTAATTCAGACGTTTATCTGAGGACAATCAAGATTGAAGGTAGGATTTCACGAGAAGACGTCCTCCGCAAACTTGATGCTGTAGGTGTAAGTATCGCAGATATAGAAGGTCTATATAGAGAGGGGGAAAACTCTCCATGGCACGCTGTCTTGCGATCTCAAGAAAAAGCCAAAGGAGTTACTGGAGACGGTATAAAATACATTGCAAACCTGATTGTAGACCTGCGAATTCACTGGCTACCACTCTTCATAAATGACAGCATTATCAAAGATGTACTAAAGGATTATGGAGAGATTTTAGAAATTACCAAAGACAAGACAGTGTTAAACAAGGATACAATAGTCGAAAATGGTACTCGAACAGTGAAACTTCGTACCACAGAGTTCGACAGTAGAAACATCCCCCACATCGTGTCACTGGGAACTTGTGGAATGCTAATAACGATGAAAGGCCGCCCCCCAATTTGCTTGAAATGCCGTCAGACTGGGCATCTAAGAAAAGACTGCCCAGACAAAATTGCCACATATGCGACAGTAGTAAACAATATAGGACGTGTCGCCCCACAGCTACTTACTCCAAGTCCATCAGCTCAAATAAGAGAAGAAACACCTACAACCTCATCAACCCCCGCATCAAACGAGAGCAACCCAGAAGATCGCCCCACCAAGCCCGCTTCTTCAGACGCCTCACAAATATCAGAAGAGGAAGAAAACGAGATAACAGATCCTACCTTGGAAGAAGATTCAGGTCAAGCCAAAACAGATAAAAGAGAACTGTTTGATCTAGAAACATACACATGGCAAGTGGTGACAACAAAAAAGTCTAAAAGAAGCCATGGTGAAAAAAGTGATACAAGTATGGAAATAACAAATTCCTGATTATACCTCAAATTAGAAAATACGTTAAAACGAATTTGGAATGCCCACGGATAATGAATACAAAGAAATGGACCCGGCATACACACGGACAGTAAAATGGACAATGGCTAAGTCTAACGGATTTAATATTTCAGGACTAGTCCTGGTTAAAATTTCAGTCACAATGATTTCAGGTTTGTGTTTATTTTTAATCATAACATGCAATTCTTTTCACATATATATTATCCTTCATATTCCCTTTCCTTATCCCACAGCAAGTATAATATTCATAGTAATGACATTCACATTCATATATTGTTCATGTCCTTCACTTAGTTTCATTTATTGTATTTTATTCCTTACGTATACACTCTCCCTTACTACATTATCGTTACATATAATACTATCATGTATAATGAATTTTACTCATCTCGAGTTCAGATTATACGATGTAGTTGTGCCTCTCGTGCACAAACGACTTATTGTGCACTTTCTATCCCATTAACAAACAACATATGAGTACAATTAACATTCTTACATTAAACAGCAATGGCCTTCGAGTCAATACAGATCAAAATCTTTACGAAATTAGAAACTTGGTATCGTTTCATAACATTGACCTTGTATTCCTACAAGAAACTCATGTAGAAAATAAAAACCTTACTTTAAAAATTCAAGCTAAATTACAAAGTTGCTGTGCCGCATGGAGTTTTGGCTCGAGCCGTTCATCTGGAGTTGCTATTATCAATTTTAACCCTAACATAACATTTACAAAATATGAAACCGATTTTGACGGTAGAATAGTTTGTGTTGATTTCAAATTAAATAATATACAATACCTTGCTATAAACATATATGCCCCTATCCCTGATTCGGAGAAATGTGAATTTTTTACCTCATTGTTTACATATCTAACAGGACAACACAATATCATTCTTGCAGGAGACTTCAATTGTGTTACCAATTCAAATCTCGACCGAGTTGGTAACCTAACTAATTATAGCGATAAATCTATCCAAACATTGAAAACTCTTATATCTAACTTCAAGCTAATTGATACATTTCGGAAATTAAACCCGTCATCAAAAATATATACATGGTACCGAAACACACTAGACCCCTCGTTACCAATGCTTGCAAGTAGACTGGATCGACTATATGTTTCACAAAACATAGCAGATTTCATCGTTAATTCGACAATAATTAACTTTACTCAGTCTGACCACGATGCAGCAATTTTATCCATCACATGTAATTCATCAATATCATATGGTAAGGGATACTGGAAATGCAATAACTCGCATTTGAACCATACTACTTTGAAAACACTCATTGCTAACCTAATACAGAGAGAACTAAAATATCACAACCTCACACTAGAATATTGGGATGAGCTAAAACATAAACTTAAAGAAGAAATTATTCGATATTCCAAACAACTTAGTAACATTAAAAACTATGCAATTAAATCAATGAAAAAAGATTACCAACATCTAAAACAAAAATATGACTTAGTTAATAACGAAGAACTTTTTCTTCAAATACAAGAACTCCGTATGTCTATCAAAGAATTACAAAATGAAAAATATATAGGATCAGTCATTAGGAGTAAAGCAAAAATTTTAGATAATAACGAAAGACCGAGCCAATTCTTTTTTCAATTAGAAAACAAGAAGGGTTGTCAGAAAACTATCACTAAAATTGAACATAATAACGTGACCTATAACTCTACTGTTGATATTTTAAACTGTTTTAAAAATTTTTATTCGAACCTATTTACCACTGAAACAATTGATGAAGAATTATTTGAAGAATTTTTAACTGGGTTACCTCAATTAACCGCAGAAGATAATTGTTTTCTTACTGGACCAATCACTAAAGCGGAAATTTGGGAATCTTTAAGTATGATGAAGTCAAATAAATCACCTGGACCTGACGGTCTTACAAAAGAGTTTTACGTCACGTTTTTTGAATTCTTAAGCGACACGTTAGTCCGTTTATATAATTTGATCTTTGAATCAAATACTCTGTCTGATCACAAAACTATCCTATATAACATTATTATGTAAAGATCTTCAAAATTCAAGTGATATGAAAAATTGGAGACCCATCTCCTTATTAAATTTAGATTACAAAATTTTATCAAATATTATTACTAATAGACTTGGTAATGTTATGTCCTAAATAATACACATAGATCAAACATGCGGAGTTAAAGGTCGATCTATTTTTGACAACGGTCACCTTATACGAAACATTTGTGACTACATATAACAAAAAGAACTGTCATGTGCGTTTATATCTTTAGATCAAGAAAAGGCTTTTGATAGAGTAAATTATCAATTTATGTTAAAAACGTTAAAATCCTTTGGATTTCATCAAGATTTTATTAAATGGATCTCGATTTTTTATACTGATATTCGTTCATCAGTTATAGTAAACAATCTTATTTCAGATTTCTGTTTAATTTCCAGAGGAGTTCGTCAAGGTTGCAGTCTTTCCCCACTTTTATATGTAATAGTGTATGAACCTTTTGCAATTAAACTTCGAAATGACCCAGATATTATATATATTCAAGTTCCATGTACGACAGAGGCATGTAAGATCTCCCTTTACGCGGACGATAGTACAGGATTCTGTTGCACGGACAAATCGATTGAGCGGTACTTATTTTGGTCTCGTATGTATGATCGCGCTTCAGGCGCAAAGGTAAATTACGGTAAATCTAATGGCATGTTTATGGGTAAATGGAGAAACCGCAGTGATCACCCTTTCGGCATCTCTTGGATTGATAATCAAAAAATTGTAGGTTTTTATTTTGGTAACAATTTAAATAATGATGATCACTGGAATAAAAATGTTACTAAACTGACGAATACACTATTACTATGGAAACGCAGAAATCTTTCTCTCATTTCTAAGTCCCATGTTATTAATCTTTTAGCCTGCAGCAAAATTTGGTATACTGCAACTGTGACTGATCTACCTAAACATTATGAGAAAATCATCAATAGGAACATCTTCATTTTTTTGTGGAATTCTAAATTCGAACCTCTTGCTAGAGCCGTATGTATCAACACACTCCGTAATGGGGGTTTAAACATCACCTATTTAAAATGTAAAATACAGGCAATACGTGTACAACATATTCAAAAATTACTCGATGATGAGTATTTAGCCAAATGGAAAGATTTTGCTAGGTATTGGATCGGGTTACAATTAAGATCTTTCAACCCTAATTTAGGCCTTAACAAGTTTACTCATACATTATATGTACCAGAATTTTACCAAAAGTGCATAACCATTTTCAAAGACTTTTACGAGCATAATCCCGATCTCACTTTTGGTCAAATCCCCACAAAATTATTTTATCAAAGACAATTACGAAACTACCTTCTAGAACCCAAAATAACCAAACTATACGACTTAAACTTCATCAACATTTGGATAAACCTACACAATAAAATTTTAGATCCCATCACTAGAGATGTGTCTTTTAGAACCATACATGACATTTTACCCGTTAACTACAACATGTTTTTAAAACATATATCCAAATCTAAATTATGCCTTTTTTGCAGCAACATTGAAACTACTGATCATATATTTTTCGAATGCAAATTAATATTATCTCTACAGAAGCTCATTATCAAATGGCTGAAAAAACTTTCAAGAAACTCTTTTAATACATTTTATACTTTCCTTAAATTCGGCCTTATCCCAAATGAAGCCTCTTTCCCGGAACCTGAATTCAAGGACTTATGCCTTTCACTATGCGCTGAATACAAATATACAATATGGAGTAAACGTTTACAAGCGCATTATCATAAAGAAGTGGTAACTAGTAAGACCTTGTTATCATTCTTTATTTCTCGATTGAAATGTAGAATCAAAGCTGACTTTTCCAGACTTAATATTGTGCACTTTATCGATAAATGGTGTCTAGCTGGACTCTTCTGTTCTCTTCATAATTTTGAACTAATAATTGATATTAGCCTAGAATAATACTTACTACTTACTATCCGATCTACACAAAACCGATTGTACATGCTTTTACCTCTCATCATATAGCCTGTAGTCAAAATGTTGAAATCCACCTTAAAAAGTTTAGAAACAATAATAAATTTCAATATTAAACAAATGTCAAATAATATATAATGTCAAAATGGAAAAAAAATCTTTTGTGTACAACATCATCTAAACGTGTATATAAAAATATATATGATGTATATATGTATATGTATACGTTAGTCATGTTTTTGTATGTGGTTGTATATAAATGTATATAAGTATATGCGTATGTAATATGTATGTTATTGATTTTGAATATATATATATGTTTGTGTATGTATGTATTATATGTATATGTGTGTATATGTAAGTGAATATGTGTGTATAGGTGTATATATGAATGTGTGTGCATGTATATGTATGTATATATGTATATGTATAAATTTATGTGATACGTCAATGGTATGCATATGTATGTATGTGTGTGTATATGTATGTGTATGTAACATATGTTTGTACATTCAAATATTCGCAGAATTATGAATGTGAGGGAGAGCAATAGTGTTTGTATGAGTGCTCTTGTAATAGTATCTATTGTAAATTTTACAATGTAAATATGAAATAAAGATTTTATGGAAAAAAAAATATGTATAAAATTAGAAAAGACGAGAGATTAGCACTGCAAGGTACTGTCCGTCGTTTCCTTTTCTGATGATTTAGCGTAATCTTTGTGACGTGGACAAAGTAAAGAATACACAATGGAGATGTGAAGTAAACCTCTCTTATATCACTTCATAAAAGTTACATAGGATGTACATGTGGGATGAGTTTACAGATTTGAGCGAATAACGAAGATTACTTCTCAAAGGAAATAGTGGACACAAGAACGCGTAATCCGCTTCTAGGATTTCATTGGTAAAAACGAAAACTTGAACATAACTCAAACAACTAAGTCCTAAAAATGAATAAAGTAGTCCAATTTCAATTCATAAATTGAAATTAAGATACAAATGGGAAGAATGTTTTGATCAATATTTTGGATTTCGAACCGACGACCCTCAGATTAAAAGTCTCGTGCTATAACGACTGAGGAAGACGGGGTACTTGTTTGGAAACAAGCGAATGGTTTACTCGGGATGTTGTGTGAAAAATTGCTTAATTGTTATCTCCAAACTTTTACGTAGCTAGAATCTAGAGTTCTTTAGATATTAGTTATATGTCTCTTATGTAAAAGTAATACAATTTATCTGGCAACCAACTTTACACGTCAGACCTACAGGTTTGCTACAAGAAGAACTGCAGAACTGTAAAATCTTACATTCTCCCTTTTCTCCATGATTCTGTCACAAAATTCCGTGTGACATATGTACATCACCAATCTTGATCTTTTTCAACAAAATTGCTTTCTTGTATACTGGTAAAGTAATTAATGTTTGAATAAAATGATCATGTCAGTTGAAAGCTTTCGTACCTATCTGTTCGAGAAGTTGTAGGTAGTTCAATATCTTAAGCTAACAATATTAGCAAGACCTGTAGGAAAACTGCATAAATCAGTACATAATCAACTGGATACATACGGAATTAAAATATAAAATAAACTTACTAACTTGCCAATTGAGCCCTTAACTGTAATTGGTATTGGTCTTATCTATTTACTGCGTTCTAGTTATCCAACTATTTATTATTTTCTCCGATGAAATTTTAAAAAATACTTTGCGGACACTAAACGCGATATTTGTACAATTTTTGTCTTGCTCCTAATGAACAGGGATGCAGAATTTTATCATAATACTTTTGTTGATGATTGGACGAGTTTTAGAACAGACAAATGAGACTAAATTTACAATCACGCTGTTAATTTGAAATGTGCAATCAAATGGCATTCATATTTTCAGAATTGGCCCATTGCATTGACTGTGTTGTTAAGTATACATACTTGGAGTAACTCACTTAATAAATCTCAGACGTGATAAGGATGTTACATGCAACCTGAAATATACCATTTTGTGCAAACTACATGAGGATATAATTGGCACGCTTGTGCAAAATAGGTGTTCTAACGTGTGTCATTTATGCGTGCATTCATCAGATTCATGAAGGGGACACGATGCAAGCGCAGTTATGAAATTTTTATACATTTTGCTTCCGGTTGAGTCAGTGTCTGTTCCTTTCTCTCGCTAGTCATCTTAATGCTGTAATAAGATACAAGCAATGAACCTGGGGAAGACTCAAACGTAGTTTAAGATTGCCATGTTACAGCAGTTCAGGTGTAACTCAACACAATCTTATTATATTAATAGTGCAAAAGTTTGTTTTGAATATAGAATAATATTCAAATACTGTAAAATATCTTCCATTTGGGATCTCCAATTATTGTCTCCGGAATATCATGAATATTAAAGTAAGTCTATATTTGTATTTGTTGTGTTATTGTTCAGTTCACTGAAAGCAGCAATGAGAGTTTTATGAAAATGATTTGAGAATCAGGAGCCGAAATGCTGATGATATGAATTTGGTTCATTTGATTTGCTTAGTTGTAGACTGAGCAATAAATATATCAAATACATCTGTCACCAGGAAGAGATGGAAATTTGAGGAGCTATTGGTTAAGTCAAGTATGTATAGGAAATGCAATTATGAAAAAGGTCTGGCGCATTTACTTGAGTGTATTTCTAGGGATGAGTACATGCATAATCAGTACCATAATCATTAGATTGATAACGAATGTTTGGCAACCTGGAAGACAATGAAGAGGTAATGAATTTGAAATCGAAACACTAATATTCCACTTAAACCTAATTATATGAAACGTATCTGTGCTTGTTTCATCAACTCTGTTAATTTTTATCCAATATATAAGTGTGTGAAAAGTACTGGAACATTACAAATCGTAATAAAATAGTTGCGCCCACCGTAGGACTTGAACCGACGACCCTCAGATTAAAAGTCTGATGCTCTACCGACTGAGCTAGGTGGGCAACTTGAGAGGAAATAGTTAAATGTTTGTTCGTTCAGTTTTGCACAAGGTGTTTGATCATTGTTTCCACATGTTCACAAACAGAACGTCTAGATTATTTTGAATCTTAGTTGTAATGTCCATATATAAGAGAATAACAACAGGTACGTGCGAGTGGGATAGCTTATTCAACTGAATTTTATTAGAAAAGTCTTGAATTAAATAACCTAAAGCATCTAATGCATCATATGCAAATTAAATGTAGTAATCTAACGATACGAACAATAATATAAGATGTAACGCAAAGTTTAAAGCCATTTTTAAAGCTGGGCTTAAAGTCAATATGTATAAAATTAGAAAAGACGAGAGATTACCACTGCAAGGTACTGTCCGTCGTTTCCTTTTCTGATGATTTTGAGTAATCTTTGTGACGTGGACAACGTAAAGAATACACAATGGAGATGTAAAGTAAACCTCTCTTATATCACTTCATAAAAGTTACATAGGATGTGCATGTGGGATGAGTTTACAGTTTTGAGCGAATAACGAAGATTACTTCTCAAAGGAAATAGTGGACACAGGAACGCGTAATCCGCTTCTAGGATTTCATTGGTAAAAAACGAAACCTTGAACATAATCCAAACAACTAAGTCCTAAAAATGAATAAAGTAGTGCAATTTTGGTTCATAAATTTAAATTAAGATACAAATGGGAAGAAGTTTTTGATCAATATTTTGGATTTCGAACCGACGACCCTCAGATTAAAAGTCTCGTGCTATAACGACTGAGGAAGACGGGATACTTGTTTGGAAAAAATCGAATGGTTTACTCGGCTTGTTGTATGCAAAATTGCTTAATTGTTATCTCCAAACTTTTACGTAGCTAGAATCTAGAGTTCTTTAGATATTAGTTATATGTCTCTTATGTAAAAGTTATACAATTTATCTGGCAACCAACTTTACACGTCCTACCTACAGGTTTGCTACAAGAAGAACTGCAGAAATGTAAAATCTTACATTCTCCCTTTTCTCCATGAATCTGTCACAAAATTCAGTGTCACATATGTACATCACCAATCTTGATCTTTATCAACAAAATGCCTTCCTTGTATACTGGTAAAGTAATTAATGTTTGTATAAAATGATTATGTCAGTTGAAAGCTTTCGTACCTAGCTGTTCGAGAAGATGTAGGTAGTACAGTATCTTAAGCTAACAATATTAGCAAGACCTGAAGCAAAACTGCATAAATCAGTACATAATCAACTGGATACATACGGAATTGAAATATAAAATATTCTTACTAACTTGCCAAATGAGCCCTTAACTGTAATTGGTGTTGGTCTTATCTATTTACTGCTTTCTATTTATCCTACTACTTTTTCTATTTTCCGATGAAATTCTTAAAAAATACTTTGAAGACAATAAACGCGCAATTTGTACATTTTTTTTGTCTTGCTCCTAATGAACAGGGATGCAGAATTTTATCATAATACTTTTGTTGGTGATTGGACGAGTTTTAGAACAGACAAATGAGACTAAATTTAGAATCACGCTGTTCATTTGAAATGTGCAAACAAATGGCATTCATATCTTCAGTAATGGCCCATTGGACTGACTGTGTTGTTAAGTATACATACTTGGAGTAACTCAATAAATCTCAGACGTGATAAGGATGTTCCATGCAACCTGAAATATACCATTTTGTGCAAACTACATGAGGATATAATTGGCAAGCTTGTGCAAAATAGGTGTTCTAACGTGTGTCATTTATGCGTGCATTTATCAGATTCATGAAGGGGACACGATGCAAGCGCAGGTATGAAATTTTTATACATTAAGCTTCCGGTTGAGGCGTCATGAATGAACTGGCAGCCAAGAAAGTCAGTGTCTGTTCCTTTCTCTCGCTAGTCATCGTAATGCTGTAATAAGATACAGGCAATAAACCTGGAGAAAGACTCAAACTTAGTTTAAGATTGCCATGTTACAGCAATTCAGGTGTAACTAAACATAATCTTATTATATTACTAGTGCAAGAGTTTGTGTTGAATATGGAATAAGATTCAAATACAGTAACATATCTTCCTTTTGGAATCTCCAATTATTGTCTCCGGAACATCATGAACATTAAAGTAAGTCTATATTTGTATTTTTTGTTTTATTGTGCAGTTCATTGAAATCAGAAGTGAGATTTTTATTAAAATGATTTGAGAATCAGGAGCCGAAATGCTGATGATATGAATTTGGTTCATTTGATTTGCCTAGTTGTAGACTGAACAATAAATATATCAAATACATCTGTCACCAGGAAAAGATGGAAATTTGAGGAGCTATTGGTTAAGTCAAGTATGTATAGGAAATGCAATTCTGAAAAAGGTCTGGCGCATTTACTTGAGTGTATTTCTAGGGATGAGTACATGCATAATCAATACCATATTAATTAGATTGATAACGGATGTTTGGCAACCAGGAAGACAATGAAAAGGTAATGAATTTGAAATCGAAAAACTAATATTCCACTTAAACCTAATTATATGAAAGTCTCTGTGCTTGTTTCATCAACTCTGTTAATTTGTATCCAATACATACGTGTGTAAAATGTAGTGGAACATTACAAATCGTAATAAAATATTTGCGCCCACCGTGGGACTTGAACCCACGACCCTCAGATTAAAAGTCTGATGCTTTTTTTATTTTTTTATATTCTTTATTTAAAAAACAGCGTTCTTTACAAAATGTAGATTAAAAGTTTACAGTCAGTATGTACATAGTATTACAAAACGTTAATTTTACATAGTGAGAAACATTTTTTCCTCTTTTACTCTTATCAGCGGATTGTCTTGTACAAAATATTTTGTAAACAAAGTCTGATCTTTGTCTTTGTAATGTTGATACACATAAAATATGTATTTCCTAGTCAAATATTTAAACAATTTTTCTATGTCTATTTTCTTCCCTATTGTCGACATGCTGTTTCGTCTTTTGTAAATACACAATCGAGCAAGGCTCAGAATGTAGTTTAAGAAATAACTATTGACCGATGGTGCTTCTTTGTTATATCCTATCATCAACATTTGTTCAAAGGAAATACTGTGAAGAACATCAAGTCTACAGTTTTTGAAACGAATCTCTACAATATATACAATATAGTTTTTAAAAGATTTTAGTTCAGGATATTTTAAAAACATATGAAATAAATCTTCTGTTTCCAACTGGCAGACTGGGCACTTGTCATTATCAATTTTGCCATAATATTTCAGTCTTTCTTTTGTAAATATTCGATTGTGCATTATTTTATAATCTAATTCCATACAATCTGGGGTTTTGAAAGGCAAGTGAATTAATTTCCAGTTGTCTAGCTTTTCTAAACTAAACATCTTACTCCAAAAGCAAACCGAAGATTGTTCTTGAAAAATGGAAGTAGACAAAAGTTTGTAAAATATTTGTGTTGTGCTTGAACATAGGTCATACAATTTAGTACCATCTTTGAGATATATAGTCTTATTTGTTTCAGTAGGTTTTGACTCTTTTGTAAGAATATGTCTCCAGTTTAATGGTAAACTTTCTAGTATGCAATTATAGTCTTTTTTTATCTTTTCGGCTTTTGTCTCAGGATTTGATTCGTATATTATTTCTTGAATAGCTCTATAAGGTAAAAAGCCAGGTATAAACTCATATGTAATGTCCTGAACACGAACAATTCCTACTTTTATAAATTCTACGAAAAATAACTTTTTACCAGCATAAGTTATATTAGGATTTAAAAAAGAGGTTGTTCAAAAACATTCTTCACATCAATATTTGTGTCAATAATATTTCTAATTTTTTCCCATGCATAAAATATTTCTCTGTAAAATATAGGGAGGGTATTCAATTGTTGCTTATTTAAGGACATGAGAAATAAATCTTTGGTCATCTTCATGTTCAGAACAGTAGATAAAAAGTAATCATAGGTAGTTTTTCACATAGTATGACAATTCGTATCAAAGTATCTTTTTAAAAATTTTAGTCTGAATGCATACATTTTCGTCTTTATATCAGTTAACTGTAGTCCGCCGTTTCGCTTATTCCCAATTAGCGTATAATATTTGACTAAATGGGACTTTCCTGACCAAATAAATCTAAGAAATAATTGTTTTAATTCATCAACAATCTTATCAGGAAGAGGCTGAACTGCCACAATGTACTATATTCTAGAGACTAATAAGGTATTTACTACTGTAACTTTTCCTTGTACTGTCAGATATCTATGTGTCCATAGTTGTAACAAGTTTTTAATTTTAGATATCCTATCATTCCAATTAAGCTGCTCGCATAACTTTGCACATTTTCCAACATAAACTCCTAAAATTAAGATGACTTGATCACAAATTTGAATTTGTAATTTTTGGCAGTATTCCTCAGAAAATTTACCAGATCCAATACATAACATTTCTGTTTTTCCTTGCTGACTTTTGCACCAGATCCTTTACAATACAAGTCAAGCACATTGAAAGATTGATCGATGGATTCTTTGTCCGATAATGTCAAGGTTGTATCATCTGCATGTTGAAATATTTTACTTGTATTACTAGACAGTGGGAGTGGAATACCTTTGATACAAGGATTCGCTTTGATAGCGAGCCCTAAGGGTTCTGCTGCTAATACATATAACATTGCCGATATAGGACAAACTTGTGGGAGTGGGATAGCTTATTCAACTGAATTTTATTAGAAAAGTCATGAATTAAATAACCTAAAACATCTAATGCATCATATGCAAATTAAATGTAGTAATCTAACGATACGAACAATAATATAAAATATACCTTGCACTGTAACGCAAAGTTTAAAGCCATTTTTAAAGCTGGGCTTAAAGTCAATATGTATAAAATTAGAAAAGACGAGAGATTAGCAATGCAAGGTACTGTCCGTCGTTTCCTTTTCTGATGATTTTTCGTAAACTTTGTGACGTGGACAAAGTAAAGAATACACAATGGAGATGTAAAGTAAACCTCTCTTATATCACTTCATAAAAGTTACATAGGATGTGCATGTGGGATGAGTTTACAGTTTTGAGCGAATAACGAAGATTACTTCTCAAAGGAAATAGTGGACACAAG
The DNA here is from genome assembly GCA_016746295.1 of Potamilus streckersoni. Taxonomy (NCBI): domain Eukaryota; kingdom Metazoa; phylum Mollusca; class Bivalvia; order Unionida; family Unionidae; genus Potamilus; species Potamilus streckersoni. The sequence goes on along the minus strand of JAEAOA010000863.1, from coordinate 7,821 downwards.
AACGCGTAATCCGCTTCTAGGATTTCATTTGGTATAAAACGAAAACTTGAACATAATCCAAACAACTAAGTCCTAAAAATGAATAAAGTAGTCCAATTTTAAATTATAAATTGAAATTAAGACACAAATGGGAAGAATTTTTGATCAATATTTTGGATTTCGAACCGAGGACCCTCAGATTAAAAGTCTCGTGCTATAACGACTGAGGAAGACGGGTTACTTGTTTGGAAACAATCGAATGGTTTATTCGGGTTGTTGTATGGAAAATTGCATAATTGTTATCTCCAAACTTTTACGTAGCTAGAATCTAGAGTTCTTTAGATATTAGTTATATGTCTCTTATGTAAAAGTAATACAATTTATCTGGCAACCAACTTTACACGTCAGACCTACAGGTTTGCTACAAGAAGAACTGCAGAAATGTAAAATCTTACATTCTCGCTTTTCTCCATGAATCTGTCACAAAATTCAATGTCACATATGTACATCACCAATCTTGATCTTTTTCAACAAAATGCCTTCCTTGTATACTGGTAAAGTAATTAATGTTTGAATAAAATGATCATGTCAGTTGAAAGCTATCGTACGAAGCTGTTCGAGAAGTTCTACGGAGTACAGTATTTTAAGCTAACAATATTAGCAAAACCTGTAGCAAAACTGCATAAATCAGTACATAATCAACTGGATACATACGGAATTGAAATATAAAACATTCTTACTAACTTGCCAATTGAGCCCTTAACTATAATTGGTGTTGGTCTTATCTATTTACCGCGTTCTAGTTATCCAACTACTTATTATTTTCTCCGATGAAATTCTTAAAAAATACTTTGAGGACACTAAACGCGCTATTTGTACAATTTATGTCTTGCTCCTAATGAACAGGGATGCAATATTTTATCATAATACTTTTGCTGGTGATGGGACGAGTTTTAGAACAGACAAATGAGACTAAATTTGCAATCACGCTGTTCATTTGAAATGCGCAAACAAATGACATTCATAACTTCGGTAATGGCCCATTGCACTGACTGTGTTGTTGAGTATACATACTTGGAGTAACTCAATAAATCTCAGACGTGATAAGGATGTTACATGCAACCTGAAATATACCATTTTGTGCAAACTACATGAGGATATAATTGGCAAGCTTGTGCAAAATAGGTGTTCTAACGTGTGTCATTTATGCGTGCATTTATCAGATTCATGAAGGGGACACGATGCAAGCGCAGGTATGAAATTTTTATACATTAAGCTACCGGTTGAGGCGTCATGAATGTACTGGCAGCCAAGAAAGTCAGTGTCTGTACCTTTCTCTCGCTAGTCATCGTAATGCTGTAATAAGATACAGGCAATGAACCTGGGGAAAGACTCAAACGTAGTTTAAGATTGCCATGTTACAGCAGTTCAGGTGTAACTCAACATAATCTTATTATATTACTAGTGCAAAAGTTTGTTTTGAATATGGAATAAGATTCAAATGCTGTAAGATATCTTCCATTAGGATCTCCAATTATTGTCTCCGGAACATCATGAACATTAAAGTAAGTCTATATTTGTATTTTTTGTTTTATTGTGCAGTTCATTGAAATCAGAAGTGAGATTTTTATTAAAATGATTTGAGAATCAGGATCCGAAATGCTGATGATATGCATTTTGTTCATTTGATTTGCTTAGTTGTAGACTGAACAATAAATATATCAAATACATCTATCACCAGGGAAAGATGGAAATTTGAGGAGCTATTGGTTAAGTCAAGTATGTATAGGAAGTGCAATTATGAAAAAGGTCTGGCGCATTTACTTGAGTGTATTTCTAGGGATGAGTACATGCATAATCAATACCATATTAATTAGATTGATAACGGATGTTTGGCAACCAGGAAGACAATGAAGAGGTAATGAATTTGAAATCGAGACACTAATATTCCACTTAAACCTAATTATATGAAAGTCTCTGTGCTTGTTTCATCAACTCTGTTAATTTGTATCCAATACATACGTGTGTAAAATGTAGTGGAACATTACAAATCGTAATAAAATATTTGCGCCCACCGTGGGACTTGAACCCACGACCCTCAGATTAAAAGTCTGATGCTTTTTTTTAATATTCTTTATTTAAAAAACAGCGTTCTTTACAAGATGTAGATTAAAAGTTTACAGTCAGTATGTACATAGTATTACAAAACGTTAGTTTTACATAGTGAGAAACATTTTTTCTTCTTTTAATCTTATTAGCGGATTGCCTAGTACAAAATATTTTGTAAACAAAGTCTGATCTTTGTTTTTGTAATGTTGATTCACATATAGTATGTATTTCCTAGTCAAATATTTAAACAATGTTTCTATGTCTATTTTCTTCCCTATTGTCGACATGCTGTTTCGTCTTTTGTAAATACACAATCGAGCAAGGCTCAGAATGTAGTTTAAGAAATAACTATTGACTGATGCTGCTTCTTTGTTATATCCTATCATCAACATTTGTTCAAAGGAAATACTGTGAAGAACATCAAGTCTACAGTTTTTGAAAAGAATCTCTACAATATATACAAAATAATTTTTAAAAGAACTTAGTTCAGGACATTTTAAAAACATATGAAATAAATCTTCTGTTTCCAACTGGCAGACTGGACACTTGTCATTATCAATTTTGCCATAATATTTCAGTCTTTCTTTTGTAAATATTCGATTGTGCATTATTTTATAATCTAATTCGATACAATCTGGGGTTTTGAAAGGCAAGTGAATTAATTTCCAGTTGTCTAGCTTTTCTAAACTAAACTTCTTACTCCAAAAGCAAACCGAAGATGGTTCTTGAAAAATGGAAGTAGACAAAAGTTTGTAAAATATTTGTGTTGTGCTTGAACATAGGTCATACAATTTAGTACCATCTTTGAGATATATATCCTTATTTGTTTCAGTAGGTTTTGACTCTATTGTAAGAATATGTCTCCAGTTTAATGGTAAACTTTCTAGTATGCAATTATAGTCTTTTTTATCTTTTCGGCTTTTATCTCAGGATTTGATTCGTGTATTATTTCTTGAATAGCTCTATACGGTAATAAGCCAGGTACAAACTCATATGTAATGTCCTGAACACGAACAATTCCTGCTTTTATAAATTCTACGAAAAATAACTTTTTACCAGCATAAGTAATATTAGGATTTAAAAAAGGAGGTTGTTCAAAAACATTCTTCACATCAATATTTGTGTCAATATTATTTCTAATTTTTTCCCATGCATAAAATATTTCTCTGTAAAATATAGGGAGGGTATTCAATTGTTGCTTATTTAAGGACATGAGAAATAAATCTTTGGTCATCTTCATGTTCAGAACAGTAGATAAAAAGTAATCAAAGGTAGTTTTCCACATAGTATGACAATTCGTATCAAAGTATCTTTTTAAAAATTTTAGTCTGAATGCATACATTTTCGTCTTTATATCAGTTAACTGTAGTCCGCCGTTTCGCTTATTCCCAATTAGCGTATAATAGTTGACTAAATGGGACTTTCCTGACCAAATAAATCTAAGAAATAATTGTTTTAATTCATCAACAATCTTATCAGGAAGAGGCTGAACTGCCACAATGTACCATATTCTAGAGACTAATAAGGTATTTACTACTGTAACTTTTCCTTGTACTGTCAGATATCTATGTGTCCATAGTTGTAATAAGTTTTTAATTTTAGATATCCTATCATTCCAATTAAGCTGCTCGCATAACTTTGCACATTTTCCAACATAAACTCCTAAACTTAAGATGACTTGATCACAAATTTGAATTTGTAATTTTTGGCAGTATTCCTCAGAAAATTTACCAGATCCAATACATAACATTTCTGTTTTTTCCTTGTTGACTTTGGCACCAGATCCTTTACAATACAAGTCAAGCACATTGAAAGATTGATCGATGGATTCTTTGTCCGATAATGTCAAGGTTGTATCATCTGCATGTTGAAATATTTTACTTGTATTACTAGAGTGTGGGAGTGGAATACCTTTGATACAAGGATTCGCTTTGATAGCGAGCCCTAAGGGTTCTGCTGCTAATACATATAACATTGCCGATATAGGACAACCTTGTCTGACTGAATTTTTAATTACAAAGGGTTTCGTTAGGTGTCCATTGCATTTAACGCTGCTTTTAATATCACTGTAAAATATTTTTATCCACTGAATAAAATTATCACCGAATCCAAACTTTCGTAGTACAGACATCAGATATGAGTGGTTAACTCTGTCAAAAGCTTTTTCTTGATCAATTTTTAAGATATGTCCCTCAAGATTGTCTCTTTCAACCGTATCTATAATATCTCTGACAGTGACTATGGTATCAGCGATATCTCTCCCAACTATACAACATGTTTGAGTTAGATGTATAATTTTAGGTAATACCAATTTTAGACGTGTAGATAGAATCCTTGCTAAGATTTTATAATCAACATTCAATAAACTGATAGGGCGCCAATTTTTCAACCTTCTATTATCTCCCTTGTTTTTATAAATAAGCGATATAACCCCAGATCTCATTGATCTCGACATAACTTTGTCATTCTTAACACTCTGATAAATGTGTAACAGAATGTCATATAGACAGCCATAAAATGTACAATACCACTCCACTGTCAATCCGTCCGGGCCCGGGCTTTTATTTTTAGCCATCCCTTTGATAGCTGTATTTATTTCATCAACTGTTATTATAGCATCACACATACTTTTATCTTCAGCAGTTACAGAACAATTTACAAAATTTAAAAGTGAATCTGTACAAGTTTCATCAACATTTGTCGAAGAATATAAATGACTATAAAACGTATGTATTTCATCTAAGATTTCAGTTGTATTTGAAATAATTACGTGGTCATCGCTAATCAATTCAGTGATTATATTTTTCTTGTGGCGAGTTTTTTCAAGATTTAGAAAGTATTTAGTGTTTCTATCGCTTTCAATCGCCCATTTCGCTTTTGATCTCAATATAGCACCCCGACAAAATTCATTTTCATAGTCATTTAAGTATTGTTTTAGTTCTTCATATTTGTTAATGTTATATGATTTATTATCAGCAACTTTTTCTGAAAATGATTTCAATTTATTTTGCAATCTAAAATACTCTTGCAATCTTTCCTTATTTCTTCTTGTACAATAAACTTGGGAGAATTTTTTAATTTTGTATTTTATATTATCCCACCAAATTAGTGGTTCACGGAAATAAAATTCTTCGTTTTTTCCTTCGGCAAGAATTGATTTCACTCTCTCTCTACATATTCTTCCTCACAAGGAACGGTGTTATTTAGTATCCACAAACCATGTCCTGTTTCTATTTTGCATGTATTTAGTTTAAGGTACACGAATGAATGATCACTAAACGATGTATAGTAAATGTTTTGCACATAAGGGCGTTATTTCGAGGAAATCAAAAAATAATCTATCCTACTTTGTTTCATTTCTCCAAGTTCAACTTGTTTTCTGGAGAAAATACGAGAGCCAGGATTTCGTAATCTCCATAGATCGGAAATATTTCTATCATAGATTATTTTATAAAGCTCTCGAACAGCTGAATCACAAAAATGTAGAGTTTTGTTATGTCGATCAATTCCAGCTAAAGCTGAATTAAAATCACCAGCCAATATAGTGCTATCAGTAGTATGCTGTTGCAAATCTGTATTTAATCTCATGAAAAAGTTATACCTTTCTCGCACAACATTTGGAGCATAAATATTGATTAAATCAATTACTACCCCTTTCAAACATTTCTTGTGTCACTCTATTTTTCAAATCTCTCACTACTAAAATAGCAACACCAGCCCTCCTATTATCTGCATTACTATAAAAGATGTCACTATTCCAAATCTCATTCTCTCTAATACTTTCAGCAAATTCATCATCCCAAAAGGTTTCTTGCAATAATAAAATATGGCCTCTTTTCTCTTTAAATATTTCTAAAACAGACTTATGTTTACTCAAATCACGCAAGCCATTTACATTTAGAGATATAATATTTAAAGCCATTATAATGATGAGTTTGTTGAAAGTAATTGGATTTTTGTTAAAAAAAATCATTTCCGTGAATATTGAACATTATTTAGAGGGTTTTCTTCTCATATTATTCATTTTCAGATTAGGTACTGGATTAAACCTTCTCCTCCTCTGTACAACTTTGAATTTCTCTGGATTAATACCATTTTCTTTACTTCTTGTAGCATCGTTTGATCTTTCATCATCTTCCATTCTGTCATCACCTGAATCTATTGCCGATTCATCACTAGTATTAAGATTGTAGTTTTCTTCTTCCTCAGATTCTATTTCCTCATTAGTCATTTTAACTTTGTTGTTTTCATTTTCTTCTCTTTCTCTACTATCATTATCCTGAATTTTATTCTCAGCTTCTTCTTTATCTTCTTCTACACTTTGTAACTCTAGTATTTCTTCTCTCGTAACATCTTCAGTCTCTGGGTTTATGTCTGTAATGTTATCTCTGTGACACATACATGTTTGTGTATCTTTGTGACATTTGTCACATATTTTGCATGGACACATTAAAGGAAAACTTCCACAATTATCACATCTTTGTCTAGTGCAGTTCTTGGCTACATGGCCCTGCTCTCCACACTTATAGCATACAAAGTCAGGGCAATCTTTCATAACATGGCCCGGTTCTAGACATCTAGAACACACTTTTACTTGATTATCATGCAATACTCTAAAATATTGTGGACCATTAACAGTTTGAAACTTCATGCTGTAAGGCAATGATTTTACCTGCTGTGGAAATTTACATTTTGTATAACGGGTCCCATCAGCCACACTAGTACCAGGATAGTATCTACGTTGAATGGGTGATAGGATTTCTACTCCGTATTCTTTTAGCTTCATACTTATCTCTTCATCAGAGATGTATGCCGGAAGATGAAGTATAGACACAATAGTATTTTCTGAATATAAGAGAGCACAATCATAATGTTCGCTGCCAACATCAATTCCATGCAAGATATTATATGCTTCTTCCTTGTTTGGAAGAGTGACTTCATATAAATTTGCCCCTTTGGGTACGACTGCATACACTGACATGTGTCCCGTTGATTCTTCCACACTTTTAATAATTTCACTTGCCTTTATCTTCTTCACATCTTTTACGTCAATTACCACTGTACATTCTTTTCCAAACTTACGAGATACTGCCTTTCTATCCATATGATTCAACACACTATGCTGATCGTCAACTATCTCACAGGTGACATTGGAATTTAAGTCACCTCTCCGTGCCTCACGTGCAGATCGACAAGGACTAGAGTTCATTTTCACAAAATCAGTTTCTCAAGTAGTGGAAAAACTCTTCCACAAACACAAATTAGTTACTTATATATATATATATATATATATATATATATATATATATATATATATATATATATATATATATATATATATATATATATATATATAATATATATATATATATATATATATATATATATATATATATATATATATATATATATATATATATAAATATATATATATATATATGAATTCAATCAAAATAATCTCATAAATATGCTTGTACTAAATTCAAAGAGAAAAACAGAAAATTCAAGCAAGAAAACTTGAAAAGTTTACCGAGCGGCCATCAAACGTGCTTTCTGTCTGATGTCGCAACCGGAAGTCTAAAAGTCTGATGCTCTACCGACTGAGCTAGGTGGGCTACTTGATAGAAAATAGTTGAAAGTTTGTTCGTTCAGTTTTGCACAAGGTGTTTGATCATTGTTTCCACATGTTCACAAACAGAACTTCTAGATTATTTTGAATCTTAGTTGTAATGA